>VZTO01011114.1:125214-145535 GCA_013400615.1 Syrrhaptes paradoxus
TTGTGGAGTCTCCTTCTCTGGAGACATTCAAAACCCGCCTGGATGCGTTCCTGTGCGATCTGATGTAGGTGTTCCTGCTCCGGCAGGGGGATTGGACTAGATGATCTTTCGAGGTCCCTTCCAATCCCTAACATTCTGTGATTCTGTGATTCTGTGTGAAATACATGGATTTTACTTTGCAAAGACTGACTGCAGCAGCAGAACGGTTCCATTCAGCATTGCTGCTCATGCAGCCCTTGACGCTTCTGCTCATATTGGCAAAGGAAGGTGTCAACTGCAGGTAGTTCTGTAGGACACAGCCTGTCTGTGACCCAGAAGCACACTTTATGTAAACCTGTCAAAAGCTACTGATGGCAGAGCCTCCAATAATGTGATCTGAATTTTAATAGTTTCTTAATCCAAACATGGAATGACTTTATTGTACCTTTCCCAATGTATTTCTTTTCTTTCTGTAGGTCTGTGCGAATAAGAGGTATTTCACCATACACATTGTGAATGTGCTTACATTTTGAAGGTTCTTATTTTGCTTGGAAAAACTTGATGTCATTTTTGAGTTATACAGGGCTCAACAAGCTAAAAATCTCAAAGGCATTTATGAAAATGTGTATATGTGATGTAGCGTTTAACCAAAACCCCTTCTTGAACTACAGTTCAATAATACCTGCTTATGGGACACCCTGGTGCTGGCAGACCAGAACAGATTCTTTGTATATAACAGGCACAGTGTGAAAATACTCTGCACACTCTCAAAGCAATCCGCAGCATATTGACTACTACACTGGCAAATTAACTACAAAAAATAGCAGTATACACAGAGGTACTCAAGGGCTTAAGAGAAAATCTTAGCTTGATTGTTCATAGAAGAAGAGTGCATTCTCTGACAATTTTTTAAGAAAATGATCTGAATACAGTCTAGGGTATTTTGTGTAGTGCTAAATCCACTTGGAAATGAAAAAAAAACAAGTTCAAATTACTCATGTGTATCTCATGGCTATAAATGACTGTTTGCAGACTCTACAAGGTGGTAGCTTACGTCTAGATAGGAAGCAGAGAGGAACTATAACTTATAATAATTTCCTGCTTTGAAAGATGGAGAATTAAAAGAAAGAAAAACAAAAAGAAACCAAACCCCTACCTCCAAAACAAACTCCTAGTCCCAAACTCAGCAAGACTGAAAAATTTCCTTTGAGCTTAATTTTTATAACTAACTTAAACATTTGGCTTCTAAATAGGCTTGTCTCCTTGAGCTCACTCTGCATCACTTACTGAAAGTGTATAGATTACATTGCACACACTCACCAAAGCTACATGGAGCTGAGGTTGGATACAGATCTCATGTAACATACAAAAACTAGTATTACATAACGTATAAGAAAAACTCGTATATATGTACCCCTAACATTTATATGTCAGTAGCATATAAGAACAACTTTACAGGGGTTCAGACTTCCATTGTTGCTAAATATTTGAAACCTACTGTATTCAGAATTGAAAATGCATTCCAAATGTATCTAAAAATGTTCATACTTGGAAATGTTCAATTAAGTCATTCTAATTAACAACTAGTCTGTCTTTAAATTAATGATATGCATGCACAACTTTTATAGCATTTTAATACACTTTTGTCCTAGCATCTCCTTGGTTTTATTAAAATTTTAATAACTTTTTTAAGCAAGGGAATTATGCCTGATATTGACTAAGTTACAGCTAAATAAGAAGCTAGCAGTCTACATCAGCAGCTAAAATTATGCCCCCTTCAAATCTGACAGGTTTTTTTTTTAAAAAAACAGGATTCTAGACTAGATTGTCATAGACAATCTTTGCTCTCTTTTAAGGTTATAATTCTGTTTTTAGGATAGAATATATACTTCTAGTTGATTAAAACAATAAGATCAAATAGGAATGCCATCTGATTCTGATTGTGGTTATATTTTCAAGATCTAACACAAGCCCCTAGAAACAACATCTAGAGCTAACAAAATATCTGGAAGCATAGAGTGGGAATAGTGGTGCTGCCATAATTTTGAAGTTATTATTAATAAATGTTTCTAAAACAATCAACATATTGGTGATACCAAAGAAACTCATATTATCTTTGAAATCTCACTACTATCGGTTTTGACACAGTACTCCTGTTATATAATCTTTACATCTTTGTGTGAAAGTCTGAGCATGAAAAAACAGTGATTTAGAGCAGCATGGACAGAGATGTAGTGGTTTAGCTTCTGATGACCAGCTCACACCAAACTATGTTAGTCCAGCATCTGAAGGAATACTATGATGGGAGCAGATATTTAGCTGCAGTGCTCTCGATGCTGCATATTCCTGTCTCAGGTGCCTTCTAGCTGATCTATTACCAGGCAGCAGTCGTTTAGTTTTGATCTGAGACCAAATCAATGCATTTGCTTCCTCGTCACCTGGCAAAATCAAACAAGCTTCTTGGTGAGTGAAAGACAATTACTGGCGGGTGTAGGGAACAAAACAACTGATTACTGAAGTTTTGTTTTCTGTGTTGGGTGGTGGTTTCACACATGCTGGTAAATATTGCTGAAGCCAGACTGGACCACAGAGTGCCCTCTTCGCCCACTGGTGCTACTCCTGCCCCCAGGCTAGCCCTTCGTTGCACCAGCACAGTTTTTTGTGTGACTCCATGCCAAACCAGGTAGGGAGCTGATTTGTACAAAAGGATCTGAGTTTGAAGAAATAGTTTTTCAGCTGGATCTGTTCCCTTATCTGACTCACCATGTGGCTGCACACCCAGCTGTGCTGGGCACAAGGCAGTCCGCAAGTGGAAAGGAGCAGCAAGGGCCAGGGCTTTCTTAGGCACTGCAAACAAAACAATAAGTATCTTGCTTGTTTTGAACCAGCATTTCCCAGAGAATTCAGAATTTCCTGAAATACTTGTTTATCTTAATTGGAAATGGTCAATTTTCAGCTCTCTGTGCAGAGGCCATCTAGAGGGCAGGTCATAAAGGGTAGGGGAGGAAAGGTCTGAAAGATGAGATAAATGCTAATAAAGATCAAGTCTCATGTCTCTATACTATCATGCAGTCTTGAGCATCTACTGCTTTTGGTTACTATGATAAGGATCTCTTCATCCATGTCAAAACCTAACTGTACCAGGAAAGAAAGAACCAGCAGAGGAGAACAAATTAATCAGTTCTCATGGAAAAGGAGGGAGAGAGACGTGGGACTGCAACAGGGGCCAAGTTAGTTAGAAAATAAAAGGATTGCGTGGCAGAGTAATGGAAACTTAAGGGAAAAAGTAGCTCATGGGGAAAAGTGAGAGGGAGGAGTTGAAAGTGAAATAAAAAGCTAGAGGGAAAAGATGATAGCAGAAGGATGATGTGAGTTAGAAACCAAGACGAAGAACAAAGTAGCTGAACAGGGGTTTGAGAGGAATGGTCATGGCAGTTATTATCACCTTTGGGGAAAATGGGCTTTTCAGTAGAGGAAACCTAGTCTCATGCAAGAATAAAAAATAAAATGTGTAAGACTCAAAGTGCTGGTTAATCTTGGTTGGGATGGGCTGAAAAAGGGAATAAAGTGATTTAGGAAAGAAAATGTTGGTTGGAAAGGAAAGTAAATACTGGCACAGTGCAAAAGAACAGAAGTGAGAATACTCCTCATGGAGAATGAATGAAAGTAGAGATGAGAAATGAACTGCTGCATCAAAGGGAGCAAAATAGCTTATCTTGAAAATGGGGACCATGACACTGTCAGAAAGGAATGAGAGCAACAAGGGAAAGGAAACAAAACTAACAACCACAGATTGAAATATTATTTTGGTAGATACTGAAAAAGAAGTGATAGAATGGAAGGAATACTGGAGGAGAGCAAGAAGCAGATAAGAGGAGGAGAGGTCTGAGAGGAACCTACGCTCAGCTTCACCAGCATGATGATGTGAAAGGCAGGGGAGAGGTGCCTGTGACGTTGCTCAATGACAGCTACTAAATTCCTGCAAGCACTTGGCTTTCTTCTTCCTCCTGCCTCCTTCTTGAGGAGGACTTCATTATGAAGATATTTAACTGGGAAGAGGAGGGTCATGCAAGGAGACCCAGAGAAGGAAAACAGCTATCTCTGGGAACATGCAGCATGTGAGAGGAACATTGTCCCTGTTAAAACATACCCAAGCAAGGCCTTCGACACCGTGTCCCACAGTATTCTCCTAGAAAAGCTAGTGGCTCATGGCTTAGACAGGAACACTCTTTGCTGGATAAAAAACTGGCTGGCAGACGAGCCCAGAGAGTCGTGGTGAATGGAGTTAAGTCCAGGTGGTGGCCGGTCACCAGTGGTGTTCCCCAGGGATCGGTTTTGGGGCCTGTCCTGTTTAACATCTTTATCGATGACCTAGAAGAGGGGATTGAGTGCTCCCTCAGTAGGTTTGCTGATGACACCAAACTGAGCGGGTGTGTTGACCTCCTTCAGGGTAGGGAGGCTTTGCAGAGGGATCTGGACAGGCTGGACCGATGGGCTGAGGCCAATGGTATGAGGTTCAATAAAGCCAAGTGCCGGGTCCTGCACTTTGGTCACAACAAGCCCCTGCAACGCTACAGGCTTGGGGGTGAGTGGCTGGAAAGCTGCCCAGCAGAGAGGGACCTGGGGGTGTTGGTCGACAGCCGGCTGAACATGAGCCAGCAGTGTGCCCAGGTGGCCAAGAAGGCCAACGGCATCCTGGCCTGCATCAGCAATAGTGTGGCCAGCAGGACTAGGGAAGTGATTGTGCCCCTGTACTCGGCACTGGTGAGGCCGCACCTTGAATCCTGTGTTCAGTTTTGGGCCCCTCACCACAAGAAGGACATTGAGGTGCTGGAGCAGGTCCAGAGAAGGGCAACGAAGCTGGTGAAGGGTCTGGAGCACAGGTCTTATGAGGAGCGGCTGAGGGAGCTGGGGTTGTTTAGTCTAGAGAAGAGGAGGCTGAGAGGAGACCTTATCACTCTCTACAACTACCTGAAAGGAGGTTGTAGTGAGGTGGGTGCTGGCCTCTTCTCTAAAGTAACAAGTGATAGGACAAGAGGAAATGGCCTCAAGTTGCACCAGGGGAGGTTTAGGCTGGATATTAGAAAAAATTTCTTCACTGAAAGAGTGATCAGGCATTGGAACAGGCTGCCCAGGGAGGTGGTGGAGTCACCATCCCTGGAGGTGTTCAAGAAACGTGTAGATGTGGTGCTTAGGGACATGGTTTAGTGGGTTAGGTGGTGTTGGGTTGGACTTGATGATCCTTGAGGTCTTTTCCAACCTTAATGATTCTATGATTCTGGATTCTAAGAGAAAGCCTGAGACCCATAAAAGCTCACTACCTAATGGGATGTAATATCTCATGGTATATCATGTAGAAGCTGCAGCTAGGACTCAACTGATTTTATGGCTGCCAAACTCCCAGTATCTGGAAACTTGCAAGGTGAGGCAGGATCACTCTCATGATTTCTCAGGAAAGGTTCAGTAGTTCGTTACCTATGCAAACTTATATTATACGATACAGAAAAGGCTGTTAAATCACCTTTGGGCCTCCTGGAGACTTACACAGACAAGATTATCTACTGCCTGGAAGCAGTCACACACAGAAAATCCTGATCTGCCACATTTTGTAGAAGAGACAACTCCCTTAAATACAACTACTGCATTTTGGTCTATACACAAGTTCACACAAGTGTTTTTTGAGATGTGGCATCCACAGACTATTCCAAGAGTCCAGCACTGACATTTTGGCTTTTCTTTCTATTCATAACAGTGTAAGTAATACATGAAACTTTGACCTGTGAATCTATCTCAGACTCATGAAGCAGAATTTCTTCCATATACATTACATGAGTAAATTGAAGGAAGTGTGCTTTGATCCATTACGAGCACTACCCAGGAAAGGTAGATGGAGCACATTTATACCAGCATTTGTCCATGCGCTACAGGACAACATCTTTCTTACTTTCTCCTTCTGTCTATGAAATCAGGACATGGGCCAGTAGCTGCAGAATACACAGTCAGATACGCTAGCACTCATTTGATCCCTCTCTCTATAGAAACATGAGCTTCTATCAATTATGCTCAGGATGAGGAGATGTTAGTGTGACACACATTGTCACACTACATTGTCGTACATTGTCCTGTGTGGCATGGCTCCTGGAGTGACAGAGTTTCATTCTATTCAGGTGGCTTACACAGACTTGGCATTGGCTTTACATACCGTAAGAGTGGATGAGACTTTACCCTCTTGCATTTCAGCTGTGCTCCCAGCTCTGCCTGAAATTATCTTTCCACGATTTTAGGACAGGTCCGTGTTCAGGTGTGGAGTCCCCTCCGTGCAAAGCTTGCTCCCTGTTGCACCTTGCACTGATGTGTTTCAGTATATATTAATCAAGAGTTAAACTTATTTAGGGGAGAGATTTTATCTATCATTTTGTCATTTATATTGGTAGTTTACTGACAGTCCAGTCGTGTAAGTGGTGTTGATGGGATTGCTGCCTCCTTGGGACAGGGATGTCAGTGTGTTTGAAGAATGTCTGAAAAATGGAAGAGGGTATTGGACTGACAAAGCTAACCAGAGCACTGTTAGTTTGCTTGGCTTTAGTGCAGGAAACTCTGATAAAGGGGACTAAGAGCAACGTTTATGAGAAAATAACCAGCATAACCAGTTGCAGTGTAAAGTGTTCAGCAGTATGTCATTACTATTGTGCATTTAGACATGGATGTAAAAGAGTATTACCGTTTCACTGTGGTTATATAACACAGAGTCTGTACTATGGCTAGAACAAAACAAAACAAAAAAGCTTCAGTTTCCTTCAATTGTTGTTCCTAGAATTGTACTGTTTGTTAATATTCCATTATTTTCTTCATTTACTTTTCCCATAACTACAACCACTGCCCTGTCAGGGAGTGAAAAGCAGGCAATGACTGTGTGACAGCTTTAGGGTATTTGCAAAAGTAAAATATTTTATAGATGCTTTTATGACCTTTGCTGGGAAAGGCTGAAGTCACAAGAATAAAACCTGCTGTTAAAAGACTTACCCCTTCCCTGCTTCACAGCAGAAAGCTAGCACCTCCACTCAGCATGCTGAGGCTGTGCAGAAAATAGAGCAGCAGCCTCATTGTAGCAAGACATATGCCTGCCACAAGGATATTACAACCATAGACACAGTCTGACAAAAGCGTGGAAGCTTTTGCTTAGAAACCTGAAGGATATTTCCTGGATACTTCCAACCTGCTGTTTTGCCTTGTAGTGATTCCATCAGGGACAGTGCTGGGGGAAGAGAGGAAGGAGTTTATTTTTGGTTGTTTGGAAACACCTTCTTGTCCCTCACATAGTTGGGAATGGCTTCCAGACACTTTTGCTCCATAACCTTCCCAGGGACTAAGGTGAGGCTGACCAGCTTGTATTTACCCAGGTCCTCTTTCCTGCCCTTCTTGGAGATAGGTGTGACATATGCTGTCTTCTCATCTACCGGAAACCTTCCCAAAAATCATGACATTTAAGGATGACAGAAAGAGACCTTGCAATAACATTGCCCAGCTTGCCTAGCACCCTCAGATGCAGCCCATCTGGGCTCATGGGCTTACGCATGCCCCATCGTCCAGCAAGACATCTTTGGGTCCCCAAATGTCAGCAGAACTAAATTGAATGTCAAGGAAGCAAAAGTTTTTTTGCATGGCTGCATTGTCCCTCTTCCCCCTACCCCAAGTTTTGCAGTGTCCTTTGCCTGAAGGTCTGGTGCAGGAACCAGGCTGCCGAGGCCACCTTGATGTGCAGTTGCGCTGGAAATGAGCTCAGGATGAGAGTTGCAGTCAGGAGGACATATCAGAGAGATGACACAAGAAAAGGGTGGCTACAGTTTTTGCAAGGGAAACATGGCCTTGGCCTCATCTTGCCTTTTGAAGCTATAATCACACCTGCTTCTGGGGGGAGTTAGGCACTATGTCCTGTTCCCTTTCCTCCCACCACCTCCAAAGGCAGTCTCATGCAGGTTTACTCTCATCACCTTTAGAAGTAGGATGGAGCATCCTGCTACTACACAGGGCAACGGGGTGTGACTAAGTGCAATGGTTCATGAGTTGCCCCTGAGATTGCCACATGCTGCATGATGGGTTATCTCAGTATTGCTCTTTTAAAGTGCTTTATAGCTTTTGTTATCAATAACTGTCAGGTTTCAAGACAGGCTGCTTGTTATGATGCTTCATCTTATTACAGTACCAAGTGGCAGATCCTTACTTTCTTTGGGCACTCAGAACTCAGCCTGCCTGTGGGGTAGGTTTAGGTGAAAGTGTACAAAATCAGATACAACGCAAATTTGTGAAAAATTGAATTTCAAAGCAAGGGTTCATATATGCCTAGCAGAACTCAGCCTAAATTCAGAACAGCTAAAAGAAGAGAATTAATTTCTATTTAACAAGCTAGCTTTGGGACATTCTGGGACGAGAGCTGCTTTCCCCCATGACAGAAGCTCATATGACTGTATCATCTCTGTGGGGCTGTCAGGTTTTACCTTATTAGCAACAGAGACACAGAGTTCATAGCCATCAAAAAGCCTAAAGACATCATCTGTCAGTCATCTCCTACTGAAGTCAGATTTTCTTCATCTTTTCAGGAGATGGCAACAATGCTTGTGGACCACAGTGACACATTATTATCCTGTTCACAAGAGCAGGCAACATTGCTGAAGGAACTGTAACCTTCACCATATTTGTATATTCCCATACATCCTTTCCATTTATGTTCCCAGTCAGTGTGAGCTTTCTGGAGCCTTAACTCTGAAGAATGTTTAGCCTGTAGTTTGAAATTATTTTTTTTAACGTTTGAATAAAACATTAATTCCCTATCCTTTCTGGATGAAATTCCTACTTATTTCACACATTTTTTTATTTATTTGAGAACTGTTTCCCAGAAGTTTCTCCTGTCTGGTGTTTTCTAGAAGTACCAAATGGAAGTCATGGTGAAAAATGTTGGCAAAGTCCCACTCCAAATTTTTCAAACACAGACTACAGTTAGAATCCATCCACTAAATCCTGCCCTAAGACAACTTGTCCTAGAAAATTAATGGTATGTTATGTGCCATTATGCAAGCTTGTGTATGTGTATATTACAATCTCTTTATCAGTATCATAATATTTGCATTGAATCACTGCAACCTTCTCTGGCAAAAATAAAAAGTCATCCAATTTGAAACCAAAGACAGGGGCCAAATTTCAGAATGGAAACTCAATAGGAAATAAGTTTCTTATTTTCAGAAGTTAATTAGTCCATAAAACTGGGCGTTGGTCATTATAAGTAGTTTGCAGATGTCAGTAAAGAGGATCTGACAGAAATACAAAGTGATTTCAACTAGGGAACGTTTTTCCACATCTGAATGAATGCTGCATCATTTAGTGTAGGGAATATCTCTGCTCTTCAGTGTTTATTAGGAAGCATTCTCTTGCTACCTAAAGGTAATTCACTGTCTGCATACTTACTCACCTGAATGATTAAGAATGTAATAATTTACATTTTTAAAGATCATCTTTCATTTTTTCTCCAAGAGGATTAGCAGCCCTGACAAGTTTTTTTTTCCAGCTACATGGTGGCTCCATAGTGCAGGGAAAGAAGCATTAGCTCTGTATTTCAGTTTCCTGACTCTTTTGCATATTAAACACTGCTGCTTTGGAGGAAGTGAGGCTGTTTCTCCTTCCGTGCAGAAAGAAGACATGGACATTTCCAAGTGAGCAACACGATCACGGCTGCAGGTGCTAAACCTGGTTAGCCCATAGGATAGGGTGGGAGGTCTGGTTGTCTAACCACCTACCTGTGACCATCTAAGGTTACAAACAGCCTGCTCTGAAATATCCTTTACCTACTGCCAAAAACAGCGAAATACAAAGGACATATAAATGAGTAGAAGAACTGGGAACAGCCCTGGTCCAATGAGGCATGACCAAGAAATCTGAACCTTGTCATTTCTTGACTCTCCAGCTGGTCATAATTGTGGGAGCAGTGATAAATGTTCTGTTTTAAAAGTTCTTGACAACAATTCCCCTTGTGAAACTTTATGACAAAACTGGCATAATTAGGAGCATTTACTAGGAGGGGGAAGACCCAGGCTGGAGGTTCTGCTCCATCTGCCTAAGACACTGGAGCCCCACTCTCCCGGTGAATGAGAGTCTGAAGGCTACTGGACATGCTCAGTGTTTTTCTGACTTTCCCCAGTGCTATCATTCATTAAAATATCTGTCAAACCAATGTTTTTTCACTAGCGCAGAGGAATATTTTTCACTAAGACTGGCTTTGGATGGCATTTCAGAGGAGTGTGGTAGCCTCACGAGCTTTGTGCTGCCTAGGTGTGTGTCGTGGCTGCTGGGGTAGAATTAGGCACTCTTCTCTTTTGTGGTGGGTTGAACCTGGGTGGACGCCAGGTGCCCGCCCAAGCTGCTCTGTCACTTCCCTCCTCAGCTGGACAGGGGAAAGAAAATGTAATGAAAGGCTCATGGGTCAAGATTAGGATGGGGAGAGACCACTCACCAATTATCGTCACAGGGAGAACAGACTCAGCTCAGAGAAAGTAATTTAATTTATTACCTGTCAAATCAGAGTAGGGTGATGAGAAATAAAAACAAAATCTTAAAGCACCTTCTCCCCATCCCTCCCTTTTTTCCAGGGTTCGACTTCACTCCAATTTTCTCTACCTCCTCCCCCTCAGCAACAGAGAATGGGAGTCATCATCAGTTCATCACACGTTGTTTATGCCACTTCTTTTTTCCTCAGGGGAGGACTCCTCACACTCTTCCCCTGCTCCAACGTAGGGTCCCTTCCACAGGAGATAGTCCTTCATGTACTTCTCCAACATGAGTCCTTCCCACAGGCTGCATTTCTTCATGAACTGCTCTAGAGTGGGTCACTTCCATGAGGTGCAGTCCTTCAGGCACAGACTGCTCCAGCATGGGTCCCCCATGGGGTCACAAGTCCTGACAGCAAAGCTGCTCCAGCCTGGGCTCCTCTCTCCATGGCGCCGCAGGCCCCATGTTGGTTGCCAAAAAAGACTGTGGCAGGTTGACCTTTGCTGGACACCAGGTGCCCACCAAGCCGCTTTATCACTCCCCTCCTCAGCAGGACAGCAGGGGGAGAAAATAAGAGGGAAAAAACCTTTTGGGTCAAGATAAACACAGTTCAATAAAGCAAAAGCCGAGGCTGCACGTGGAAGTAAGGGAAGGCAAAAGATTCACTATCTACTTGCCACTAGCAGGCAATGTCTGGCCACTTCCCAGGAACCAGGGCTTCAGCATGCATAGCAGTTGCTCCAGAAGACAAATGTAATCACAAATGACTCCCCTCTTCTTCCTTTTCTCTTTGCATTTATTGCTGAGCAGACATCATGTGGTATGGAATACCCCTTCGGTTGTTTTGGGTCACTTGTCCTGGCTGTGTCCTCTCCCAAGATGTTGCCCACCCCAGCCTGCTGGTGGATGGGGGGTGGAATGTTGGAGAGACAGCCTTGATGCTGTGCAAGCTCAGCACTAGCCAAAACACTGGTGTGTTAACAACACCTTTCTAGTTACCACTAAAAAGCACAGCACTATGAGGGCTGCTATGGGGAAAATTACCTCCATCTCAGCCAGACCCAATACACTTTTGCAGATATTTAACTTCCGGTTCTAGATGGAAAAATTTCCTCACCAAAATCATTAGACACCTGACCAGAACTTGCAATCACAGCTGTGGTCTTCTATAACACAGATCAAGAAACCACACACTTTTTATAAGCAGCTGAAGGGAGATATAACACACTCAGTTAGTAGTAGATACTAAAAATTACTTGCAGATTTTTACATATAAAACCCTCAGTTTTATTAGTCCATGAGCTGTTCCACAACATACCAAAGTCTGACTGCATCATCTCAGTTCGGCTGCTCACACCCACATACCCACCACTTCCAGAGGGCACACTGCTTTAGCAATGGTAGACTGTAAACAGAAATTTGGAATTAATCTAAATAACCTCTTCACCCTAATACTCAGGATATTTAGATGTAAGCTGTCTCAAGCCCATGGAGAAGAGTAGAAATTAAGCCTTATAAAATCCCTGATGCTTTGCCTCCTTTAAATGGCATTTCTTCAGGTTTTTTGGTGGCTTTTTTTGGTATTTGGGGGGGGTTTGGCGGGGTTTTGTTTTTTTTTTTTTTCCTAATGGTAACCCTCTTTACTTTTTTAAGTCTACTACTTTAAAAAAATATAAAATATATATACACTGTGCTTCATAAATCCAAATGCTGGAACATGAAAATAGTTTTTACAACAACATTAAGGAAGATCTATCTTTCCTATGTGTACCAAAGGCATCACACTGACATTTTTAGGTGGTAGACCAGTGTAGCAGACCCTAGGGAAATGATGATAACAATAAAGCACATATATAAAGAAAGATTTTCAAGATTTTTAAAGTTGTGTTCTGCAAAAATATGCAGTAATCGTATAATTACTTTTTAACTTTGGATTTTTTGAGAGGACTTTGACTCAGGCTCCAATTTCATGAAAGCAATTTACCAGAGACAGATTACTCTGAACATTTTATAGCACATAGCCATCTTTTTGTAGTGTAATCATGTAGGCAGAGGTCTGCACGTCAAAAATGCCCTTGTATCTATTTGCTATAAATTGTACCTGTAATTATTTGCAGGCATAGAATTGGAGGCCAATTCAGAAAATTGGGGCTTTAATGTCTTGAATAATTTATAGCAAATGGGTCTGGGTAATCTGCAAGTTGTAAAGCATCATAAAATCTAAGGCATTTCCTATATCCATCTGGCATATTGGTTAATATGGGCCAATTTAGGGTGTAAAAGCAATTTCAACACTAAAGAGGCAAAGGGACTTTTTCCTGTTTATGTCAAAGCCACACCGAGTCCCCTATGCCTGCTATTCTCTGTCAGTGGATATCCATGGCATTTAACTATTGTAATAATGGATGACATGCATAAACATTATTAAAGGTTAGTTCCGGCTTTGTACTTAAAACCATTCCCTTGAGAGCACATATAGCTTCAGTTTTACCTAAAGGGAAAACAGTCAGTTATATATGGTGGGATTTCAGATACAGAGACTTATTAATAACAGAGAAAATTCTGTACATATGCACATAGTACCAGGACAAACAGCTACCCAGCAATTTTAAGGAGTTTAATTATAATGAGTTTCAGTAATCAATATTTGCATGCAACTGTAGGCCCTTCAGTGGAACACAAACTGGCGTGTATTGGCAATGATTTAAATACATAATAGGGAATTAGCCATGAATAGACATGAACTAGCTGTGAGTAGTTTTAAGTAGGAGAGGAGGATAAGACTTTGAAAGGCTTCTTGAACACGCACAGTGAGTCTGAGCTCAGGCAGGCTGTCTGCAGTATACAGATGCACCGTCACAACTGATCCAGGGCAGTTTGTTGCTATAAAAACTTATATTAGCAACAGCACGATTTTTGTCTTACCATTGCATGGCACAGCAAGGCAAGCCTGCATTATGCATGCAATCACACACACAGTCGATCTGGATCTCAGCAGCTACAACCCTCATCCTTACAGAAACAAAACCCAGTGACTCTAATTGTACATACAGAGCTGCTTGCTTCCTCTCCTCCAAGTCGCAGAAGTGCCTGCAACTCACCCCAGATACTCATAACCTTTTAATTTGGTGTCTGGTCTAGCGGGTTACAGTCCCACTCCCATAAAGCTAATGTGTTGTGGTTTGACCCTGGCCAGCAGGAAACACTACGCAGCTGCTCACTCCCTCTTCCCCCTTCCAGGATGGGGAGACAATTAAAGGGGTAAAGGGAAAACACACTTGTGGGTTGACATAAGAGCAAATTAATAACTAAACCACATTAAAATTGAAAATAATAGTAATTGGGAAAATAATAGTGATATATACAAAAATATTAATGAATGATACACAGTGCAACTGCTCACCATGCGGTGACCAAGGCTGAGCCTGTTCCTGGCTAATGATCCTGGAGCAGAGAGAGTTCCAAAGCTGCAATCCCGTAAAAGAGGTAAGAGCCCAAGCATTCAAGAGACTGAGAGATGACCAAGAAAGCCAGAAATGACCCTGAGAGAGAGGGAGACCATCCAGAGAGAGAGAGGGAGACCTTCCAGATAGACCCTCATCTATATACTGGGCATGACGTGCATGATATGCAATAGACCATTGGCCAATTTGGGTCTCAATCCTAAACCTAAGGTTGAGTACTAGGCTAGGAATTGGTGCTGTGCTCCCTCCCAGCTTCTCCTGCACCTGCAGACACTGGCACAGCAGAGGAGATGAAAAGTCCTTGACTGTTCTGGCAAAAAATCCAAATATTAGTACGTTATCAGACTTCTCAGTACAAATCCAAAATATAGCCTCTTACTAGGTACTGTGAAGAAAGTTAACTCTGTCTAGGCCGAAACTAGGACATAATGCCTCCCTACCCTTCACCCCATGCTCAGGCAGGAGGGCAGGGAGGCATCAGTGTGCTGATGCTCAAACTAGCATCAAAGCACAGAACACTTCATCACACCCAGGGCAAAGGCTCATATGGCTCCCGATCACCTGTCACAAGCTGAAAAGCAGCATGTGGTCAAATAGTGAGGATATCCACACCTAGACCATGAATTACTTGCAGTTAAGTACTTTGCAGTGTAGTGTTTAAAGGGCCCGGCTCTGTAAGACAGCATGGTCTGTCATGGTTTGCTACATTTCTATTGTTGTCTGTCCTGAAACAGAAGCAACTGTTAAGTCTTGTATGCTACCCTGTTTGACACAATTTTCTGTAACCTGGATGACTGTGCCAAACAAGAAAAAAAAGGGTCTCTTGAGAAAAGATAGTGTGCTAGAGGCACATATCAGCTACTCTTCCAGGAGATGTTATAGTGAATTACCTGCCAGATACTTTTACCCTCTGTAGTTACCTGTCATAGGCAGGAGCTAGGAAATCCAAAGATTTTTCCTTCCTTATGCCATGAAGGTGGCAACATCCCCTTAGATAGAAAGCTCACAACATGTCTCCAAAAATGCAATGCAAATGGCTGGAACAGACAAATATGGAGGTCAGTATTTGAATCTGTAAATGGAAATGAGTCTCTTCAGTTCTACCCACTTTCCTACATCTTTCCTGATGTTATAAACAGGAAAATCAAAAGGTAGCCACAATTGAAAAGCAAAGATGGAATAAATAAAATATGTAAAATACATATTCATTTTTTCAGAACTGAACTGTGCATTGAGATAGATGGATCCTCGAAGAATACATTTGCAAGTAAATCTGAAGAAACTATTGTGCTCTTTGTATTTACTCCTCGCTGCCAGTCATGGGGAGGAGGTGCTGGACACTGCAGGGAATTGCAGATCCACAGCACAAACCAGCCAAAGTTTTGTAAAAAGGTTCTCATATTAAGAGATAATTGAAGCAGCACTGTATTTGCTTTGTAGCACCAAAGCAGTGCAGAAGGATGTGTATGCATGAAAAAAATGGGAGAAGAGCTTACGCAATATACTGGAAGGGAACATCGTCTGCATTATTTGAGCTAAAGGCCACTTTCCCAAACTGTGCTGGCTAGTGTCTATCCTAGAAAAGCTATCCAGCTGTTCGTAGGAAAATGGGATAATTAAGGCTGGAAGGGACCTCAGGAGGTCTCCAGTTCAACCTCCTCGCCCAAGCAGGGACAGCTCTGAGATCAGACCAGGCTGCTCAGGGCTTATCTCCAGCCAAGTCTTGAAAGCCTCCAAAGACAGAGGTTGGATGCCTCTCTCCTGGATACACAGTACCAGCCCACAGGCAAGATCCATAGCTGTGTCCGTTGTGTCCCTGCAGCAACTGCAGGACAGCTAGGCACTGGGCTGCTTAGGTCCACCAGATACAAGCCAGGTCTTCATCCACCTGCCCCAAGCCTTGTGGAACCTCATCCCTCTGACACACAGGCTGAGGATCTGACGCGATGTCCCAGCAGGACTGTGGCAGGACTCACCATCTTCTTGCAAGAGGATCATTCAGTTGAGATCCCATCATCCCAGGTAGAAAGAATGCAAAGTCTTGACCAACTGATTTCTTCTTTGTTTCCTTTGTTTCAAATACTTCTCTCAAACATGCTGCTGGATATTGAATAAACAACTAGCGAATCCTGGAACACGGTTTTATATTTATAGCAGAATCTGAAATATAGGTCTGCTTCTCTCCTTTTCTGCCTAGTTTGCTGGAGGAGAATGCAAAACCAATCTTCTTAGGAAAATTTATGAATGCTACTTTGCAGCAGGCTTTAATATAATCCTCATAATCGTACCTACAGGTTTTCATGAAAATGTTTCTATTTTCATGAACCTGTTTTATTTGCTGCTGTAAACATCCTTCCATAGAGCAGAGCTTGTCCTTCTGCATGTCCCCCTACTTACTGGAACTCGAGAGTGACTTGTAATGTTTAAACATAAGAAGCAAATAGAAGTATTGAACTGTGTCTATCTTAGCAAAGCCTGTTGAAGACTTGCCAGATTCCTGCATGCTGCTAAGTTCTCCTGCCATACTTAATACAAGGCCTTTTTCTGTGACTTTTTAAAAAGTCCTTCTCCCACCTCTCATCTGTAACCTTTGAATGATTTTAGCCCTTTTGTGGAATAAATAAGAAAGATAGTTATCATAGGACATCAGTGGCAATCAGCCACTACTACCTATTAAAATCTGCAGAACATGAAACATCTCCTGCTGCCCTGAGCCCACCCATAAATCCTTGCCGGAAGGGACAAGTGGACCTTGGCATGTGATATACTGTATCTCTGAGCCATTTCAGCACAAGTGAAATTTTGCAGAAGGTGCACTATCCTGATTGTGGACATTTTGCAATTTATTATCACCAGGTCTGAAAAATGCAAAGGAATCACTTTCATAACAAAAATACCCAAAAGAAGAAAAACTTGCTTTCTTTTTTTAAAAAAAAAAATCTTTAATCAAGAAACCCCAGTTGCTTCTTGCAGATGATCTAGATACCAGAAACCCTCTCCAACACATGCATGATTCAAATACTCTTTTCAAAGAAAGTCTTTTGATGAAATAAGGGAATTAAACATCAAAACCAACATCTTCCAATTGCAAAAGACAGCCCTTGGTGTGACAGCTGGTCAGCTGAGCAGCAGAGAGCTGACAGCTCTATTACTCAGTTCATTATCTAAATATTTCAGAATGTGAGATAATTTTATTAAAATAGTGATGTCAAAGAGTTATTAAGAAAAAACAGCAGAAAATGGTCCTTAAAAGAGAAAAAGAAAACACCAAAAATGTGTTTATTAGTTTGGTTGGAGCCACACAGCTGTGAGCCAAGCTTTGCCACCAGCTCATGGGAGCAAAAAGCACTGCCCAGGCACAGCGGTGAATTACTAAGTACTTTTCATAGGTGTCCTCCCAGGCATTGTCCCGTGAGGAGAAGCCTGGCTATCTGCAGTTTCCTGCAGGTTTCTGAAACCTGGTTATCTAAGGAAACCTGTCTGTCTGCAGACACGCAGCAGATTTCTCTCAAAGACCTCCTTTCCCTCTGCTCTGGCAGGGCTCCTGGGTGGGCTGGACTGGCCAGGAGATGGGAAGTCATCCTCAGTTAGGGCAGGTAACACCTGGCCTGCCAGCTCTGCCTGCTCCTGCTCCTGGCACTCAGGTCTGCTTGCCCTGACTGCCCTGCCTGGCCCTGCCCACTGTGGGGCTGTTCTTCTCTCCCTGCTGGCTGCTCCTGACAAAATTCACAGAGGAGGAATTATCTTTGGGAAAGGTGCTGCTTATTTGCAAGAACAGATGTAAACAACTGACAGATGGGCAGAGGGCTTGTTTGAGTCTTCTTGTCCTCAGAGAGAAGCTAAAACATCTTGGTTTCATGTGGCATATGTGAAGGATATAATGGCAAATGGTATGCTGGTAGAATTAGCATGGGTGTGGGAATTTGTACCGATGGGGCATATTGCTCACACCTATTTACTGCACCTTGTTCCAGCATTCAGGTCTGTATTGCATTAGGTGCTGGGCAGACAGGGAGTTAAAGCAGCACCAGCAGAGCTCTCCCTGGGTAAGGGCCGAGGAAGACTGTGCTTCTTCATCCTTAACCTAGTGCTACGGCTTGCAGTATTCTGTGTCCTGAGCATTTCTGAAAGCTTTCATGTGACACTAGCAGCAGCAAGACCAGATGAAGGGGCAGAAAAAATGGATGCAACATGATCTGTCAGCAAGATGCTCACAGTTTGGCTGGCAGCCCCACAAACTGGTTTCTTCTTTTTTTTACATCTATGAGCACTCTGCAGTTGCCCTATCACCAAGAGATTAGGTTTGCATGTTTATTTGTTTGTTTGTTTTAAATTGTGGTTTAAATTGCTTCTTAATTTGTAAAGGTTTTTGTGTACCCTTTTAAACCCCAACCGTGCTAAGCACTCCCCTGCCTGTCAGGATACAGCCCATTTTCACCAGATGGGCTGAGGAGCTTTTCAGACCTTTATGCTGCCAGCAGACAGGGAGCTCTATAAGTCTCTCTGGAAAGGAGAGAGTCTCTGGGTGCAACAGGAGCAGAAAGTGCCTTGCTGCCTGCTTCTCCAGCTGCAGGCTTGCATCCTGTAAAGGGGGCTCCAGCCCCACAGGAAGGAAGTTGAAGAGCACCAGGGAAGATGGTGGCCATCAGCCCTGTAGTGAGCCATGCTGTATTTGCAGGGGAAGCTCCCAGAGGCATTTCCAAGCTGCAGTGATCTCTCTAGCTCTTAAGACTGTTTGAGAAGTGGGAGATCAGGCACAGAAGAAGGCTTCTGCCAGAAATGCCATTAAGTTACTTTTCCAGGCTGTTGAGTGACATTCGGGTTCAGGGAAATTAGGAAGCCTGAACATGAGCATGCTCTGTTTAGGAAGAGCACGCTATGCAGGATGCACCAGCCACCCTCAGAGATGAACAGATGTGCGTGCCCTGGGAGAGAGAAGCAAGAGGGAAGAGAAAAAGAGGTTGGAAAGGCATTTTAATTAAAAAAATCAAGGGTTCAGGGAAATCTTCCGGCATGTCTTTGGATTATCACGTAAAGACATATTTGTGCCCCACGGTGCAGTACAATGCTGCACACAAAGCCTGTGCTAATGCCACAAAACCAGGCTCTGGGACCTGGTGTGGCAGAGCCGTGTCCATGGGGTGCTGCTGAGCCAGCACGCGTGCTGGTGTGTGTGTGCTGTGGCCACGAGCCTGAGCTGGTATGCAGCCCCACAGCCACCTCTGCAGAGCAGCAAACAGCAAAAATCTAACAGAGCTGAGGAGGAAGGCCTTTACTGTGTTTCTCAGTTTCATACCTCCATAAAACAGAGTTCATCAAGACCTGTCTGCAATTTCTCTCTTTGTTTTGTTGTATTTTTTTTTCTAGTGACAATAGTATAATTTCATATGCTAAGGGGAGAAAACAGTCTCACTAATAGGGCAACCAGAGCATGCTGTGTTTTAAGAAAAAAAAGACAAACCGGTAGTTTCTCCATGTCATTTTCCTCTTTGCTGTGAATTTGCATCAGCAATACGCAAAAGATGGGAAACTTGGAAAACCCTTTTTTTGGCAAATAACCACAATGCTGCTGTAATGTTAAATTATGTATATGAAAAATACGAGACCCTCAAGGAGTCTGAGCCCCTGCCTGCATTCTCAGCAGTGTTACCCTGCAGTCACAGAAAGAAATGCAGCAAATTTACGGAAAGGTGCCATACCTCTTAAAAGCCTCCTATGGTTTACCTCGGTATAAAACTATTCCCTCAGTGCTCTACTTGGGTTTGCTTTTTAAAGATCTAAACGGTGACTCTAAATTTCTGTCAAAGCAGCTGCCTTCTTCAGTGAAATGAGTTCCTATTTTGTACAAAGGCTCTTTGATCACTGAGGCGTCAAGAGAACATGCACAGTCAAAAATTTTAAAAGATGGCTTGTAATGCTAAAGGCTTTGTGATGATTTATCAATGGAAGAAAAAAACCAAATAAATATCCAGCATCTGTGCATTTTCTTCCAGAGAGCAGTGACCCAAAACTGAGACTCTGGACAAAGTACAGAGAGTAAATTGAATTTCACATGTATGTCCAAGAGGACTGTCTCCAGTCGAACCTATCACCATGTTTTCAGATGTATTTGCAACCCTTCTTGCTCGGTTATCATCTTTATTTGAGATACCTATAGTACAGTAACTCCGAGCCTCTTGTCTCTCTCTCATTTTCTTTTTCTATTCAGAATGTAGTAACCGTTTTCTTTATCAATTTCTTTCCTAATCTCAAGTCTACAGTCAGTGGTCTGCAAAGTATCATCTCCTACAGTGAGACACTACTAAGGCATAACTTTCTGAATCATGGAATCATAGAATGACC
>VZTO01011115.1:0-13926 GCA_013400615.1 Syrrhaptes paradoxus
CACTAGAGATCAGCAGTCTCTTGCTTGTAAAAGAGAGAATTGTGAAAGTGGAAAGAGCTTTATCCTTCCCTAGGGAGTGGTCAGGAAGGGAAGCATGTGTTGCTCCTGAATTCAGGCCTGGCCATCACTGTCTTTTGCCCTCGCCCAGTTGTTCAGAGGTTGCAACTCGAGGACATGGGGAAACCCATCTCAAAATGCTTGGTGTTTCTCATGTTTCCAAGTGGTCATCTTCACAGGGTCAGCCCTATTCTCCATCAGCAAACAAGGAAGTAACTGGGACCCTTCGACAGCCACTTGAGTTTTAAAGCGAGAGCGGCTCCAAAGTAATTTACGAGCAGTGTTTTCTTGCACTGATACTTACAAACGTGGAATGCAAAATTACGTTTTGCTGCAAGCATTCAGTCTTCAGGTGAATGAATGGATAACATGGAGCTGCAACTGCACTGTTGAGGAACAGCCTTCCTCACCTCCTTGCACTGAAGAGGAGATGTGTCATGAATGACAGCCAGGGCTGCCTCTACTTCAGCAAGACATCGAAGTGTCTCTGCAGGAAGCATTTGCCCTCTATTTCTNGGAAGTGTCTCTGCGCTCTCTCTGGGACGAGATCAGGCACGATTAGCGAGGTGCCCTTCCAGGGCATCTGGCACTGTGCTATGCAGCTAGGCCGCTAATTTAAGGCAGGAGGAGATGACACACCAATCTACTTTCCATTCAGAGGTGCTAGGAAGCATTTGCCCTCTATTTCTGCACCCCTGAGTCTCCTCTTGCAAAGGCATCTGCCCTGCTCTGTCTCCATTCTCATCTAGTAATTGGGAAAAGTTGTCTCTTCCTACCATCCTCACTGGTCCTGTCTGTTAGTTCTGAATGCGGCCCAGGTACACTGTGTCTGTTTTGTTCCCTTTGGTCTTTCCAAAGCTGATGATGGCCACCATGTCTGCTGCAGCAGGAATGACAATTCTTTGATCTTTTTGACTTCTTCAGTGAGTAATTTTTCATATGTTATAAAATACTCGGAGAAATCAGAGACGCTAAAGGAAAAAGCGATTTTCTTTCTTTCATTTAGATTTGTTTGTGCTGGTTTTAGCTGCAGTAATTGTGGGGGGATTAGTCCCTGTTTGTGCCAGTGTGAGTACAACACAGGCCACAATGGGGCCTGCTGTATTATAAGTTAGAACAAACACTTTTATTAGTGTTTGACCTACTGGTCTGTGAATGGACATCTGAATTGAAAATTAATTTGTTCCTTTAAGTAACTTTGTGCCAGGTCATTTAGAACCTTACAAATAGTGGTGGAAAGACGTTTCTCATGCCAGCTTGCAAAAGGTAATTAGAGCAGTCTCTCATATAGTTTACAATGATATTTATGAAAATTACCTTCGTGGAATTGCTCTTGCTGCTTGGTTGTAAGGAATATTTAAAGGGTTTAAAGTACTGTGTGAGAGGTTTTATGTAATTACTTCACGGTGGTCCAAATGAGGTATAACTAATGAATTTACAATAGCATAGCAGCTCAGACTGTGGAGCTGTTCATTCCTCTCACTAGTCAGTGAAAGGAAAATCTTATTTGCCATATTATCAGTGTTACGTTTAAAGAAAATGTTAACCCACAAAATGTCAGGTTCTGTGATGGGTGTAGTGACATAGTCTGTGGTGAGGTAATCAGCTGGAAATGTGAAATCTCTAGGGACATAGAAAACTTGTCAAAACGTAAGAGACTTGCCCTTGGGTTTGGTAATGGTGTAGATTTTTGGAGCATCTACCTGTGGAGCAGACTCTGGATCTGCCTGACCCAGTAGCCTACTTGTTCTCTGACAGCAGCATATTTAAAAAAAAAAAAAAAAAGCTAGGGAGGAGGATTTTAGAGCTGCAGAGTACTTATCTGTTATGTAATTATCTCTTTGAGGGAACAATATCCCTCCCATTTGAATTAGAAGTCATTTTATAGCCTGATGGGTAACTGCTTACAGCCCTCAGCAACGCTCTTGGGACTCTCTCCTGCTGATACTTAGTGTCAGAACTGTGAATGTTTGTTACCCACAGAAAAACATCTTTGAATTCTGTCAAACATAGCATGTGTCTGGGCATCTCCAAGTGCAGGGAGAGCAAAGTCCTTGATTCTCTCTTCACCTAGACATGCAGACGTAGCCTCAGGGGATTTGGGCAGCGGGTGATGGGCACAGACTCGATCAGAGAACAGTTCCTATGTGACGGCTGTGATGGAGCGAAGAAGCTGGGGTGGAGCTGGATTTCTTAGCTAGCTCATTTCTATCGGTTATTGAGGCAGACAAGAGCATGAAGGGACCCTGACTGAAGAACAGGTGGTAGTGACACAGTGCTGCTTTCCATACATCATGTCTCTGAAAAGTTATGAAGATAGAGAAGCATGACTCTCGCACATTTGCTTCAGCTGCACTTACACAGGTTTACCCACTGACCTTGGGGATCTTGTCTTTTTCATCTTCCCTCCTGTCCTTTCTCATTCCCTCTCTCTCTCTCTAGAGATTTATGAGGATGCTGGGATGTTGCTCCACCTCTGCTGGGTGTGAGAAGATAAGAAGCTGCTCAGACAGCAGCACGTTTCCCCCAGTGTCACCATTTCTCCCGCAGTACTTTCACTGATCAATGCTGAAAGCTTCAGCAGAAGAAAAAAAAAAACATATATATTTATTCTTAAAATACAAAAGTTGAATTCCAGTGAGGCTGTTCATTAGGAGGAAGTGGATACTTTAAAACTACTTCAGCAGTTCTCTAATGCTGTCTCGACAGCTGAATCCCAGGTTCACAGTGCTGGAGAATAAAGCATTCGGTAATGGACTGCTGCTGCTATTCATCTCCAGGTACAAGAGACTCAGCGTATCTCCTCTAGTGCCAAGTTGAACAGCATTGCTCCAGTTCAACTCTACACAAGGAGAGGAATATGTTCCCTTGCTGCTGCCTTCACCTGTTCTTTTTGCTTTGCTTCAATGTGCTGTTTTTCTTGTGTATTTTGGGCTGTCTACAAGAGAATTTCTGGCTTATTAAAATTCTTTTTTTATCTTGCCCTCTCCAAACATTAAGCAGCATAAGCTTTACACAATCAAGAACAATACTCATTCCTTTGTACTCTTCAGATGGGGGAGCCCTTGTTAATTAGAAAAAGGAGGAAGGCAAGATTTTCTTCCAGAATGATGGGAGTTTTCGTCTCCTAAATTCTGACAATAGCTGAGAAGTCCTTGGAAAAGATGTTCTAGCCAAAATTCACTCAGCTCTGATGTGTTTATTCACGTTGTGAATAAATATTCCAGTTTCTTGCTTGCATGTGGAGTCCTTTTGTTCCTTAGCCCTGCATCTGATCTGGGGATTTGGGAGCGGAGGAGTGCAAGTATGTGTGTTTGGCTTTTTTCCCCTTAGAAAATACAATTTCAAGTTGCATTAGGACAGGATGGGCAGTGCTGCTTGTTACATCCTGCTGTTACACCTCCAGTTGGTACAGACTGATCTCCGAACCTGTGGACAGTGTGCATGTGTGTGTGCTAGAGTTCATGCCTTGGGTCTTTCTCTTACTGCTAAAAGCACATCTTCTGTCAAAACTAGTGAGGGCTGGAAATTTTATCTCTCGGTACCATTAGGAGCAGGGGGTACATGGCTTCTGTGCAACATTACTTGGATTTAAAATCAAACCTTTTGGGTAGTCAAATGTTGGTTTATTTGCATTTAAGAAATCTTTATAGTAGAGCAAATAAATTATTTCTGGTTCAAAGGATCATTTGAGTTTACAGCACCAAAATTGTAGAAATGGTACATAATTGGGGTTTTTTCCTTCTTTTGTCCCCAGAGAGTGAATAGAATCTCTACTAATAGAAATTACCATTTAATAATGGTAACAATTTCTGGGGTTAGAACAGTCTTAGATACTCAATAAACTTTTTTTTTTCCCCTCACTGCTTCTGGTTGGTGGAGATACTGTTCTTCCCTATTCCTCAGATGAGATCTGGGCAGATCTTTCTGGACAAGGATCTTCCCGAGAAAAGGGGGTCCTGAAATGCAAACCCTTCTTGCCCTTCCTGGGTTCTGCAAACTACAGGGATGTGCATTGCTTCTGGTGGCCTGTGTGTTGGGCTTCACAGAGCCCCACATCATCTCAGAGGTTGATATTTATGCTTCAAATAAAACACAGGCAGTCACAACACTGAACTGTTTTTTTCTTGTTAGTCTTTTAACTGTTCCATTAATTTTTAATTATCAAATCATAGAAAAGCTTGGCTTCACATGAACAAATTGAAAACATCTCAGCCCAGTGTTGGACTTATAGAAACAAACACGGGACAGTAGCTGTTCACCCATAATGAGATTTCTTTCAGAGGAAACTTCTAAATGAGTACGCAGATGTGTTGATCTAACAGGAGGTAAAATGATAAGGGAGAACATGTCGGAGCATGTGACAGAACACTGTCGTGCACCACCTTTTGGACTCTGACACTCTTCTGCCCCCAAGCAGCGTGTGTTATTTTTTCCAGACAGAAAATAACTGCTATAAATCCAATGCTGCTGAGCCCAGCACAGGCTGGGAGTTTTGAAGCGACGTGAAACTTGGTTTTTCACTAAATTAAGCACTTGGCAACTCACATTCATGCGCTTTTCATTGAACTCATAAATGTGAAAGGACTGTGGGACTCTCTTAATCTGTCTCTATTAACTGTAAGTTCCCTTTTCCAGTTTCAGAATAAAATATGTTTAAAACTAATTCTTGTGGTCAGGGAAAGCAAGTTAGTCTTCTTGGTTTAAAGTGTAATTTGGATTTTATTTTTAATGTTCTGTTACTTTCAAATCACTTTTTTATGGTTTGTCTGAAAGAGTTGACCCGTATTTACCTTCAGATGTTTCAGTCTACAGGGGTGTAGTTTTCGACAACAAGTAGTGTTATTTGGGTCCTTAGTTTTTTCAGACTACTCCTAGAAAGCAGATTTGTTAAAGCAAGTGTTTAATATTTTTCTGAAAACTTGTGAAGCCAGGCACCCAAAATGATGGTTGACTTTTTGGTCAACTGGTGTCTGTCAGATACCTTCGGATTCTGATGCAGGAGCCGTCACTGAACTGGAAGGGTTCCTTTGTGGGTATGCTGTGGTTTGCGTTTCTCCTGCCTGCTTTGAAAACACTGGGAAGCTTGTCCTGGTAGCTCGTAACAGTAAATTTGGCAGGCTGTGAAAACCCACTTCCCTCATGAAGACGAGCACTCCCCGGCTGTGTTCTGCCTTTTCCACAGGTACACGCTGGCGGCACAGGACCTGGTGATGCGAGCCAGGGGAGTGCTGAAGGACCGGGGCTGGCGAATATCCAATGACAGGCTGGGCTCTGGAGACGACATCTCTGTCTACGTCATCCCTTTAATACATGGGAACAAACAGTCGTGAAAGTGGCATCAGGAGTGGTTATAGGACTGGGATCTTTTCAGGAAGGGCCTGTAAGAGACAATATGTTTTTGGTGATCTGGCCAGGACACTTCCATTTGCTGTAATCTATTCAAAACTAATGCTGGAGGGGTATTTTTCTGCCCAAAAGGTAGGGCTCTGCACATATACTGTATCTGATTAAAGATAACCCTATAGAAATGGTTTTGGTGCTTAATGGGAATGGGATGTAAATGCTGCTAGCATATTATGGATTCTGTCATCCCTCCAGGTGGGGAATTAATTTTTTTGTTAGTTTACCATATAGCTTGTAAGAACCATTTCAGTTGTGAAAGTAGAAGTAGGTATCAAAAGCCAGGGAGGCTCCTGAAATCTACTCCCAAATATTCAGAAGGTCACATCTTATTTAAAAATACCTATATATACATATATAAGACTCAAAGAGTTTTCTTCCTTCAAAAAGTTGCATTCATGACTTACTATGGGCAACTTCAAACTTGTGTAATCCTTCAAACCGCCATTTTCCTCTTCTGTCTCTTCTTCAGTAGACTATACTCCTGTATTTTAGTAGGAAAACTGAAATTGTTTTCAGTGTGACTATGCCTGTTTACTGCAGCTAAAACAGCCACCTGCAAAATTGTCCAGGAGAAATAGGTCACAGTCCTGTACGGTGAGATTTATTCTGGTGTGAGGAGTTATTTGTCAAGATTCCTTGTTATGTGTGTACCATGATTATTCAGAGCACGTGAACTCAGAATTTACCTGGAGGCCATGGTTTCTTTGGGATCAGAGATTTTCATTCATTGAGTGGTTCTGCCTGCTTTATCCTGTTGAAAGGATCCCTGACCAGACAGCTTTTGCATCAGTTGGGATTCAGTAAATTTATTTGGGCTCCTGAATGTATTTTTAGTTGGATTCCTACTTGAAGTGGTGGTATTGTTATCAATTTGGATACCCAGATAGTGATCTATTTAAAAGTTATTTCACTTCTTCCTGCCTCTCTTTTTATTCAGTATGCCTTTGTCTGCTTGACTTGGTGATCAGAAAGTGACAGCTTATAACTTTGTCCTCTTGGTACTGATGACTGTAGACAAGAATCAAAAGATCGTTGTGATTGATACAAGCCCTTGGCTAGCTTCAGCAGCTTTTTTCTTAGCAGTGATGAATCAATTTAAATAAAGAAAATCTGCGTAAAACATTATCAGAGTGAAAGCAATAGTCCAAGAGAGAAACAAGTGAACAAATCTGCAGTTTAACCTGGCTGTCTGTTCTTCAAGCAGGCAGCTCTCTTACTTCATTGGCAGGAGCTGAGAAAAAACAAGATCAGAAGGTTGTGGCACATAGGCAGGTATATTGGCTGGGGAGCCAAGTTCAACCGAATTTGCCCCAAGACCACACTGGAGCTGCTCATCTGGTTTGTACTTCTTGGATAGCCAGAAGACAGGGAGCTGACATAATGGCAGGGCACTGACTAGGCAGCTGACAAATGTTGTGTCCTTTCCAAAGGAGAAGGAGGGTGCTGTGCCCTTTGCAGACTTTCTCCAGAACGGGCATGGCCTGGCGCTTGCCAGTTTTGTTATTTGCAATGTGCCACGTAAACCCCCTGCAGCGCCTGTGCGGTATCGCTGCCCAGATGCTTTATTTGATTGCATCCGGAAATACGTGTGCAACAGTCTCGGTGGATTTAAAATACCCTTGCTCTAAATCTGTAGACCCAGTGGGAGTTCCAGTTTGAGAGCAGGCAATGCAGAGTGTGTAACGGCGCAAACATGCAGCAAACTGCACAAGTTTAGCCTGGAAACCGTTCCGTGCATTCCCCAGTGCCTGCATGTGATAAAGCTGTGCAGAACACAGATATTTTATATTCTAGAGCTTCAGCGTAAATCAATGGCATATCTGATTATGTGTCACCATGCTTTATCTATTCTTTCCTTACTTTTTTTCTCGTTTACCTCTTTTTCTGTGTGGAACGGGGTGAAAAGAAAGGTTTGGAGTCTAGAATATTTTTCACATGGCCCCTCATGTTTTAAAGTTTAAGCAAGAGATCGTCTCTTGCACTTATTTTTTTTTGGCCTAATAAACTTGTAAACCTGCTTTTCATGCTCTGTGTAACTCCTGTTGTCTCTTTGCAAATGCAGTTGTGTCATCCTCTAGCTCAGATCCTCTTTCACAAAGAAACTAATGCTGGCAACACTGTTGGAATCGTCTGAACAGCAAAGAAGCTGGGTGCTTGCTGGTACCAACTGCAAGTCTGAGTCAAATATTTCAGTGCCCATGTGTTGTTAGTCTTCGTTATTTGGTAACATGGCATCAACACACATACCAGTCATTATAAAACCACTGAGTACAATCTGGTGGAAATAAATTTCCAGTGTAGCATTTGCCAAAATTTAAAAGGGAAACTTTAAGGCAATAGGAAACGTGCGTTCTCATTCAGGGGTGTTTTTAAATGTACCCCTGGAGAGGTGACTTGCCAGAGGGCATGACTTGGTGGGAGCAAACTGGCTGGTGACTTCTCAGAGCACAATCTCGTGGGAGCTGGGATGGCTCTGTGAATCAGCCTCCACTATGCTTGTTGTTCATCTGAAGTATTGCCGTCAGCCTGCTTCTCTGCAGCATGGAGTTGTGTTAGCTGTTAGCCCCTCTCCTGGGAAGGGCAGAAGTATGGTACCAACCATCAATATCAATTAGCATCAATTAATACATTCTGAGAACTTTAATAAAAAGTTTCCTACTCAGATGTATGTGACTGAAACTATGCTGTGATACTTTTTGTTTCGCTTTGTTACAAAGGATCTGTTATATATTTACATGCTTGCATCCCTGGAGTGTCTCTGGTACGTCTGATACGCTGCGTTGGTACTTGGGCTTTCACTTCTATCTGCTTTCAGTAGGAGCTTCTTACGTGCATGCACTGTGGTCTGTGCTCTGCTTCAAGACATGGTATAAATACATATACGCACCAAAGCACCATATCAATAGGAGACAGGAGTCATTTATTGGGGAGGTATTGTGTGAGAAGCAAGAATCATTAAAAGCATTTCCAGTTCCCTTTGTAGGCTGAACTATTTTGGTAGTCACAGCATTAGAAACCACTGATGGCCAGGAGGATCCATGGTGCACAATGTCATTTTTCAGATAGGCACAGCATAGATCTTGCCACATGCAGACCTGCAGCTGCTCTAGGGCTCAGTGAAGCTCCTGAGTTAGGAGCAGGCAGCTCACCTCCTCAAACTGGAGCAAGTGAGGCACCAAGTCCAAATTTTAGATCCTTGGCACATCATCGTAGTTACTGCCTGATGCCAGCAGCAGTATGTTTTTTTGCCGGTGAAGTTCCCTTAGTTTCCAAAGCTGTTTATGCCTTAGCAGCAAGGACCCTCAGTCCTGAGTGACATCTGTGTTCATACTGCCATTGCACAGTGCTGTGTCCTTGCCTGTACATAGGCACTGCTGAGAAAGTCACACGAATTCTTGACCTTCCTTGGACAACAGCAAGGAAAGGAGGCAGCGTGCCAGTTAGTTCAGGTTAGCCAACAGTGCAACATAACGCTGTCTTCTAGTGCCTAGTCCAGTCCAATTTCTAGAAACTCAAAACCAAGAAGCTTCTACCATTTTCCTTTGAATACTGTTGCAGAAGGTAGTACAGCCATTTCGGACATTTTTCTCTTGCACTACAGCCTAAAATCTTCTTTGTTTAATTTGATGAAGAAGGTCATTAGAAATTTCATTTGCACCTTTAGGTGCACAACCATCTTTTGGTACATTAAGGCAGTGATGCTTCCTTCATGAACACTGAAGCATGTTGTCTGAGAGGGCTGATGTTTAGTAGCCTCATGCTGGAGAGAGAGAGAATTTTTTAAGATATTCTAAAAAAACAAGAGGGCTAAGAAGCTAAAGGAAAATGATCAGAGTCTACTGTTAGCGGTGGATTTCCTTGTTAAAGTTGCTTCCACGTTAAAATATGACAAGAGAGGTCTGTGAGGTACAGTCGACTCTGTGCTTCCAGAATATTTTCGAAGAACTGCACTTGATGTTTGGGCAGATTTTAGTTTTGAACTTTTGCTAGTTTTTTTAAGAACACTACACACTCCAAGCAAATCTGCTGTGTTTCTTCCTGCCTCGGCATTTTGCGTTTATTTTACATTGATGTACAAAAAGTTTCAACACTTTTGTATCAAACATGAGTTGCAAGCTGTGTGGAATTTTTGTTCCTCCCCAATATTTTTGGTGTGTAAATAGTTTTCCTCCATGTGTCTTAGATGAAGATATAGTGATGTGGCTACCACAGAGAGACCAACCAAACGATGCTGTAACTGTGCTGCTGTATTTCTACCTGCGATGTACTTGAAGGAGGATGCCCTTGTCCACCTCCACTCTCATTCTTTTTTTCTTTCTCTTTTTTTTTAACCACTGCTGGTGGTGTTCTTTCATAGGTATCTTATTTTATTTGTGGTTTTTTTTTTAATAGCTGACATCTTTTTCTTTCCTTCATTGGACAAGTCAACTTATTTTGAGATCTGTACAACTGTCTAGGTTTTATATGTCCTGAAGAATGGAGGACCTGCTGGAGGAAGATGTTTTGGACCAATGTACTTATGCTTTGTGACTGTGAAATGTTAATCTTTTTGTAACCTAAGAACAAAAAATGTTTAGTAAAGGGATATATTTTGTGTTTTTTGAAACTTTTCAGTGCAATGAACAAAAGAGCAGGATGCTGAAGAAGTGTATGCGCAAAGTTTTAAAATAAAATTTTAAATTATATATTATGTATATTCATCTATCTCTGTAACTATTATTATTCTGCCTTTGTCCTGAAGAGTACCAAAGTCTCTGTGTGTTATTACTAATTGTGCAATATGGACAAGTAGCACACCCTCCTTTACAAGGGAATGGATGATTCACTGACAAAAGGTCTCTCCCTTGATTTAATGAAGTAAATCCCTGTGAGGTACATTAGTGTATGGGTTGATCTGGAAGAGTTCAGCTGTAGAATAACTGTGTAAGCTGTCTGCCGCCATCAGATTATGATTCATTGCTCAAGCTGCCAGTTGCCGTGTTCTGACTCAATGAGGAGCTATGCAAAGTGATCAGCTATCAGCTCTCTGTGGCGTGAGAAATTGGGTGTAATTTGTGAAATTACAGCATCATTGGAATAAGTTTTCCCTGGTCTCCAGTTCTTTAGGAATCACAGTCTCAAATTCTACTCTAAGTTTATATTAGTGTAAAAGCAAGGGTGAATTAATGGATTCCACCACAGCAGGCTGTCCTGGTTATTTAGTAACCAAAGATGTATTTGAAGGTACTGAAGACGCAGGAAGTAACACCGGCCTCTTTGCATCGTACCAGCGCAGAGCCACGGGCCGCGCGGATCTGGGTTGGCAGCAAGAGAATGTTTATATCCTTGAAATACTGCATTGTAGCACAAATGGGTCTCCCGATTCCTATTTCATCCCACACTTAGCAGAAAAGCAATAAACACATTTGTTTTAGTGTTACCCCAGTTTTTAAAATGCTACATATGCCCATTGTGTTCACTGTGCATAACGGAGGATACAAGGAGAAGCGATTTGCTACTTTCACTCCGGTTCTTCTCACTCTCCCATGAAGTCCTACAGTTAATTACTGCGGTCCAACCACTGAGTCAAGTCTAAAATTGCAGTGCAAATAAAGCATCAGCACAACTTTGCCTGGCTCGCTGGTGTCAGCTGAATAAATAAGTGTTGGTAGCATGCAGTGACAAGGAGTTGTTGCACATCAAGTGAACGTAAAGGAGCTTGGTCCACATCATCATCTTGCTTTCACATCTCTCCTACCCCGAATTCTGTTAAGCTTGCAGGTCAAGTAAGGCTTGTTATTTTCATTTTTTTATATAATAGATAAAACTCTTCAAATTTGGACATCAGTTTCTATAATTCCTGGAGGCAATAAATGGTGCTTAGCCTAATAATATATTCATGGTGTTCTACTGAATGTACTGAGTTAACTAAAGCAACATAAGGGAACAATCCCAGTAATTTATTGTATTTTGTACAGTTACTGTAAAAACGAGGCCTGAAGTTTCATCTTCTTAATGTATCCTCATAGTGCAACGTGCCTTCACAAAAAGTTTACTTCTTTATGCTGTTACACTGCAGCTTTTATTGATTCCAGAGTTTTTCTCATGCTTTCCAGGAAGGCTTATATAAACCAAAGTTATTGCACATCCTGTTCTTGTTAGAAGAAAGGACGAAGGCTTTTTTAAAAGTCCTCCACTTTGCAACACAAAGGATGCCATAACATTTAGGGACATTAAACAATTTCAGGAGAAATAGTGCTTTGATGACAAGGTTAATAAAAAGGAGCATGATCAAGGTAGACAAAATGTGTCCAGGTAGATGTAGAACAGATGGAGACTCTTTTTTTTTAATAATTTAAGAACAATTAATCATAAATTTGAAGCTGCAGAAATAGTCTACAGCACTCTGCCACAAAGTACGAAGGCAAGAGGAAGGAAGCTGACGTGGAAAAAATAATTAGATCTTTAGTGCAGCTAATTTAAGATTTAGTTGCACAGACAGACGAGATCTTTGAACCTTCATGAATTTTTAGGCCACCTACGATTAGAATTGCAACCTTTTTCTTGGTGTATTGCTGCTCCAAAGGGTCAGAATGCTCCTGATCTTTACTCCTGAGCATTTATTTGCTTAAGAAGGCAATCCCTTACGGTGTTCTTCTGTAAAGAGCACTACAACCAGCGGTAGTGGTTTGGCATCATCCCTGAGCTTCACAGTCATCCCTACATTTACTAATCCATTGGTTGAGTTGTTTTTTTTTCATTGCTGTGGTAAATCAAGGCCTTTCCCCACAGGCTGTACCCCAACAGAGCATCCTTCTGGTTTATTTAAGCTCTGGGTGGTATTTTTCCTTCCTCTCATTACCATGCTGCTCTTTGATTTAAAACATTTTGGAGCAGTTAACCGCTGTTTCAGATGTGCCAGTGAGTCCTTGGCCATCCACCTCCCCACCACCACTTGCTTCCTATGGGTGCTGATACAGCGAGCATCACTGGCCATGAAGGAATCGCTGGTAGCCAAAGGGAAGCCCACAGAAAGGGAAATTATTTCTTCATTAACCTCAAAACAAAAACTTACATACATGCAATATGTGAATTCTCCTAGTTGAAAGGGGAAACTGATGGTTTAAAGCTGATTTTAGAGGGTTCTACTTTTTTGAGCTGTTGTTTTCCCAGTTCTTTGGCCCAGTTATTCTCCAGGGAAACTACTTCGGAAGCAAATTAGGAACTGGCTGGAAGATGTGAAGGTTATCACAGAAGCTCAGATGAAGCATTTAGCTTCTGACACGACAGTCATCGCTTAGGTCTGTAATTATCGCTACAACTTTTGGGGACTAAACAAACAAACCTAAAATTTTGTTTTTGTTTTAGGAAGAGAAGACTTAAGAATATGGAAATTCTGCACAGTATCTATCAATTAAAATTACAAGAAAATATATTGTTTTCCCATGAGAGTAACTGTTGGAGACAAATGACCAGTTACCTCATCAAGTAGCACAGATTGTTCCTAAACAGAGCCCGTTTCTCTGCTCAGTGTAATATTCTGTAAAGCACAGGGATGTAAAAGCAACTGACACACCTGCAGTCACTTCAGTCTCTTCAAAAATTTACTGAGTCTGCCCATCCAGGTCTCTTAAATGTGTGTTAGCTTAATTTTTAATCCTGCAGCCCTTTGGCAGCTGGAGCGGCTCAGTGGATGTGGGCTGAGGCAGCTGTTTGACGGTACAGCGCAGCATCACAGCACGTCCTGGGATGGGGGAGACAAAAAGAAGCCAAATCCAGTTGCAGTTCTCCAGGATCTAGAAGCAGAAAAAACCAATTACTCAAACAGGGAATTGCCAAAGAATGTACAAAGAGCAGGGAATTGCTGCAGCCTCGAGCAGTTTAGATCTCGATTCTGAAAGATCCTCTCATCCTCACACTGTGCCTGTTTACTTTTGTTCCTGGGTTGGTACCACAGCTAATTGCACCAAATGTCTTATTTCTTACCGTCCTCCAGCTTTCCCTAGAGCTTTGTCAGCCAAATGTCAACTGCGTCTCATCTAGCCGAGATCAAGGTACTCTATGAACAAGCTCCTAATACAAACGTCTTATGCTGCATTTTCTGAGGACTGCGTTCACTTTACTCCCAATTAAAAAAAATAAATTTACTTTGCTGGTCTTTGTGCCCCCTCTAAGTGCTTGTTTTTCACCAGCACTTATGCAATTGAATTTTACATCTGGGAATTCAGAATATGGTAGAAGAGCTGGCAGATCATTCTTACCCCTTCTCTGCTTGAGCACCAGCGTAGAAGCAGTTTAAATGAGCCAAACAAGATTCAAAACACACCCTTCAAACTAAGTCTCACGTCCAGACATACATACAAGTATTTTATGAATGGGAAAAATATTAAACACAGTGCTCAGACAGTAAATTTTGCTGTGGTTACATTTTTCTAAGAATGGTGTTTTAGGGAAGGTCTGTTTAGTGCCAAAAAAAAAAAAAAA
>VZTO01011115.1:13934-38080 GCA_013400615.1 Syrrhaptes paradoxus
GGAAAAAAAAGAAGATTTACGGTTATGTAAAATTCCCTAGCAGTGCTTCTCTACTGCCACTCCTGCAAGATTTCCCTGGTGCTGGCTTCACTAGGAAAGCAGGTAACATGAGCCTCAGGTACTTGGTCAATTAGGAAATGGGGAACACAACATCGTATGAACCTGAAGTTCTGAAGGTAGCTCACAGACTGAATTCTGGTAAGTGCTTGTGGAATATCGAATTTATAACTACATATATGTGGAGGTATATAGGAAAAAAAATTGGCAAAGAACTTTGAACAGCAACAAAGATGTTGGAAAACATGATCTGTTTGTGCCTGTTCCAGGAGCTGAAAGCAAGTGGTGGTCTATAAATACACCTATTTTAGCTGTCAGATACCCAGAATACAGCTAAGTATACGCTTGTGCTTTCTTTAAGAGACCCTCCACCTTTAGGAGGATTACTGGGGAAGAAAAAGCAAGGCACCGCCTTCTCCAGGTGCCTCATTCTCAACAGGAACAACACTGAGTTTTAAAAATGGAATAACTCAGTTTTGTTCATTCTTTGGAGGAGTAAACAGCTACCTCTGTACTGAAATCTTCCTGTATCTGCAAGTCTTGGGAATGCACCATCAGATGGCTTGGTCCTGTGAAGCCACCTGCCCCTGGCCAGCAGCAGGATGATTAGTGGGGACAACAATTCTTGGGGACTTGCAAGGTAAAGCAGTGTCTGAACAACAGCAGGATACGATCACCTACATAGAGGATTAAATCCTTCAGGCTATATGCTCTTGTAAAACTGTCAGTAAAGTCACTGCTCTTCCATTGAGGAAAATGGAAAACGGACTCATCTCTCCTTCTGCCCTGGAAGCCAACAAAGAGAAAGAAAAGGATGGCTTTGCTAGCAGTCAAGAACCTGTGCTGCTGCTGCACTGAAGGTCATGGTCTGCCTAACAAATGGAATTCAGTAGTGAGGCTGGAGGTTTTGGGGTCTCCTCCTTGTTGTGCTGGGCTATAGTTGGCACTCAACAATGTCGGTTATTGTCTTCCAACAGTTGAGATGGGTTTTGTTGCTTTTCACCAATCCTGTGTTGCTCCTAAAAGCAAATGTGCTGAGGTTTCTGGTGAAATAGTTATTTTTTATTTTTTAAATGCATCTGGGTCCATAACATGATGACTGCATGCCAGCTTCCCCCAGCAACTGTTCATACTCTCCCTTGCCCTCCCCCAGTAATCTAACATGCGATGTGCAACAAGACACTTGGTCCCAGGAAGGTGATTCATTTCTAAGAGGCACATTTGCAGGGAAAAAAATGCTTTGAGGATGTTGCTGTGTCTCTGTGTGACCTGCATTGGGGATGAAGCAGAAACCTCAACGTTGCAGATATATCCTTGGGTCTCGTTCACGAGGCACAGGGAAGGAGTGGGGGAAGGATGCGAGCAGAGCATGAGCAGCTCTGTTGCTTCATGTGAAAATAAACTCTAATAGCAATTAAGGGAAAGGAGCAGGAAATTAATAAGGCAGTAAAGATTTTTCCAAATTGGTCACAAACCATTGGTTTATCCCTTGAAAAGCTCAGCTGACAAGGATTCTCTGATCCCTTTGTCCCCCTATCTCTTTCAGTAATCATCCTTCTTCATGCAAATATAGATGGAAAGGGGAGAACAGTGAAAGGTTAAAATGGAAGCAGGCTATCTTTCATCGACATGGTAATTTTGCTGCTTGGCTCGATGCCAAACGCTCACTGCAGCCACTAGCTGCCATTCCAACATGAGTGAAAGGATCTTTAATAAGAGTGTAAATAAAAGCCAGGCTGAGAAATGAGTTTTCCATCCCAGCAATCGCTGGCCTAACCTCTGCTGTAAATAGTCTCTCAGAGCAGCACAGATGGAGTACCAGCACCTGGGGATCAAGGCAATCTCTGCACAGTGCAATTTAAACAGCTGGGTACAATTGAAACACGAATTAGCAGAGATAGACGGAGGGATTCCATTTTGTGCACTAGGTAAAAACAAATAATTCAGTCTTTTTTCCCCTTTAAAAAAAAAAAAAGTGGGGTGTGGGGGGGAGAACTTTTGACATGATCTTGTGGGAGGTGCTCTTCACTGCAGCTGTTAGATTAATTTAACCATGAGAATTTCCCACAAGGCGCTGTACAAACAGAGCCCTAATTTATGATCATTGATTTAACAGCTTGAAAGTGATTTATCTGACCTCAGTAAAGATAGCGAGGACACTAGAAGAATGATCGGCCATTCTGGGCTTTGTGTGGCGGTGATTGGCCTTATTAATTTAGAGCAGAAGGTCTGTTTCAATGTCTTACTGAGACAGTGAAAGGCAGTTGGCAACTGAACCATTTTAAATACCTTTTTTTTTTTTTAAGAATTACTAATGCTGCTAAGTACTAAGAATTTATTCCACATGGAAAAGATTCTCATTAGTTAAGAAACAGTAAGGCTTCATTTAGGACTGCACACAGACACCCAGTCTTGGATTTGCAGGTCGTTTTTTTCTTAGATTGTTTTGTTTTGTTTTTTTCTGTTGTTGGGAATTGAAAGCAGAATGTGAAATAGAATTGTTAAGCATTACAGTAAATGAGAAATAGCTTTGAAAGAGATAAAAGAGGTTGGCACAAGGGATTGCTGGCTTTTGCTCTTTTTAAGGGTAGATTTCAGAAACACCTAAACGCTTCACATATTTTACTATTTTTATCATTCAATCTTTACGGAAGTTATAGAGCATATCTGTTGACAAGTAAATATATCTAGGTTAGCTTTTGGTTAAAATGAGTGTAGCATCCACTACTGAAATGTCACGACTGAGTGATGCAATTTCATCTCGCAGAGAAGAGGAGAAAGGATGAAAGGCAAAGGGAAAGGTGAGTGCTCTCTCTCCAGAAAGAACAACTGTTTTTAAGAGGAGTGTGAAATGAAATACAGATGCTTTAACCATTTACCTACACCAGAATGTAGTGTATTTGCACAAGTGTGTGCACATGTACAAAAATCACCCAGGAGATGCCAGAACTGTTTCTTGTATTTTAGAGTGCTAACCAGGAAAATGGGCTGGAAACAGTTGAGTACCAATTTATCTTGCCACCTGGACTGACGCGTGGTTGGGTTAAATGTCAGTGATTTGGATGGTTCTACATATCATTCACCACTGGATTATGCCCAGCTTTAAAGCCCATCTACAAGGATCTCAGTAATTGTCTTGCCCCTTTTCAAGGTGGGAGACAGAAAAGCTGCAGGCTAGGATTTCATCCATGGAGGATGAATGCTTACAGTCATTTTGCTATCCTGGTGAAACGCTATCATCTGACCTGAAACTGAGGTAGTCCACTTAATCTCCATACGACCGAGGAAAAAAGCAGAAAACAATATTTCAGCTCTCCAAAATATGAAATAATAACATTTATTTTAAGAAGTGAAAAGACAACAGAATAAATTACAAAATATGTAGAAAAGCCCCCACAAAATCTCATACACATTGTCAAGAGACTGAAGAATAAATGCATAACAGCTCACTAAAAGCTTTGGGGGGAAAAATGGTAACTATAAAAACAACCCCAAAACCCCATACAGATAAAAAAAGCTGAAGCCCACATTATGGGCCTGAAGAATATAGAAAGCTATATGTCAGCCTGCACATCTTCTTGCCATCATCTTGTGTTGCCATCAATCTTGTGTTGTTCCCTATGGTGCACTATAGAGACATCAGAAGAATCTGATAAATTATGTGGAGGATTACTTTGTTTAAATTCCAAGTTATGGGGAAAAAATTAATCAATAAGGTGAGTAGCACACTGAAATTTTTCTACACACAGTTTTTACCCATGACAAGAATCTCCTAAATAAATAAGATAAAGCTGCTTCTTCAGAATGCTGACCTGAATACCAACAAATCTTTGTTCTTCCCAAAATAACACTAGATATTCCTTCCCACTTAAAGCCCGTTCTGGGTGGGTTCAGATCTAATTCTGGAAAATTACGAATAAGCCTCCTCAAAAGCACAGACGTCACAAACACTTCTAAAAGAATGAGTGCTTTTTACCAAATGGATCGCCTTTTTTTTTTTTTAATCCCTTAATTTACCACTGACTTCATTCTAACACTTTACACTATGGCACATAATGCTGTAAACAAGCCTTGCAGGTTAGTTTAAAAGTACAACTATTTTTCATTTATCATCACAGGAACAATCTCCTAAAAGACATTCTCTTTTAGGGGTCATATTCCACACGACAAGGAGTGGACAGCATAAATAGAACAGGTTTCATGAGCCCCTCTCCACAATCCTCTAGTCAAAATGCGACACATCTGACAGCAACGTATTGTCCACAGAAACTCATAAATGCATGAGAGAGTTAAAATCATGAGCTAAAAGTACTGCATTTGCGGATGTGGCGAGGACTAGAGGCACGAGGGAGTGTTTGGAACGAGGTCAGTGCCCTCGAAAGCCAAAGGTGCTCCGCGACACCCACAGCTGTGAGAACACGAGCTGTGGAATGAGCTCCCCAACACTGCGGTGGCACAGGCAGAGGCACAGGCACCACTGCAGGGGACAGAGACCCGGGAGGAGAGGAACCACACAAACTACACAAACTTGAAACAAATCTGCCTGTTAGGGTGGGACGGAGAAGCATCACTCTGCATGTGAAGGTCTAGAGCTAACTCCAGCAGCTGAAATGGATGCTGTGCTCATATCCAGGAAAATCGCTAGAAGGAACCTTATGGAACTGAATTAAGATAGTTTGGGGTTTTTTTTTTCATTTGTTTATCTTTGCAGAAGACTTAACATTACCTGCGATCTCCTGGAGAAAGGATCAGTTCCAACAGCATACCCACCCTGATTTGGTCATCACAAGAAAAGCCGTTAATTACTACTCAGGTGTACAGCACGTTGTTTATAAATGCAGAGGTGAGAGAAAGCATCCAAGCAGAGTCTTGAAGCTGCAGGACCACAATAAGGAAAGTCATTTGTGAACCTCAATGTTGCTTCCACAGAACACATCACAAAGTCACTGGCAATTTTGTTCAACACTGAGTGATGCCATCAATAGATATATGAGAGGAGAGGTCACTGGGACTTTTGCTGGAGAGAGTGTAAGTCATCAGTTGCTAGTGTGCAAATGCATGATATTGTAACAGATGGAAGGCAGCACACAACTGGCTGGGGATTAGCGAACAAAGTGAGGGTTTCTGAGATCAAAGATGTACGCTCAATCTTGCTTAGGACGAAGGTGCTGACTCCACCTCATATGCAAAGCACCATCCGCTGGATTACAGCTATTACCTACAGGTATAAATGTGTTGCAGAATATATGCATGAGTTATGCATAAAAGCAGTCTTTTAGATGGGAAGAAAGAAATAGATTGTTTACATCAAATGCATTCGCATAGCAGAAAAATGCTGAATACTCTATTTCCTGCTTTCAGCCTCCTTCCTACGGAAAGGAACTAATTGCTCGTTACCATCAGTGGTAAATACGGTCAGAGCTATTTAACTTAAATTTCAGTGTTTAATGGAAACATGCTTCATCTGTAATATCATTACTCCCACCATCACTACATCCACAGCCATTTCTTGTGGCTAGCATTAGGCCACCTTCCGTCACCTGCATCAACAGGCAAATGTAGACACAGGTTTTCAAGAAATTACTCAGAAGAGTAAAATTCCGAAAGTCATAAATTCAACATAATTACCTTAAACATTGCACTCCATGAAAGAACTACCATGAAATATTTTTCTTCTCATCATGTTCTCTTTTCTACTAACAGCAGAATTTTTATTTTTGAACAGAGACTGTTTGGATGTATGTTGATCATTCACAACTGCTGAGAAACCCTACGCTAGTTTTTCTTCTGATTTCTGTAGATACTTTCTTAGGTGGGGGTGAGCAGGTAAAACCTAGGATCAAGACTGATTCATGCATGTATCCCATTAGTTTAGCAAAGCTTTTGAGCTTCATGTATTTTTCTTACATTGCTTTTTCTAATTAAATTGGAAAACTACAGAACAGCAAAATCAGGATTTGCCAGGAAATAGAAGAACATTAAAAGAAAAAATAAAAGAGTATTGTTAAAGTAGCAACATTTCTGAAACCGGTAGATGAAACCCACCAGAATCTGAGGGACAACAGGGACAGAAACCGTAGAACAGCTGAAGAAGGTAACAAACACTCAAAAGCATGATTGCTAAGACTTCACTTATGCTAGCCACTTTCATGAAATGTCCCACCACTGCACTACATCTACACTAGCATTACAGTAATAGTTGTCAGGCATCTGGTTGTCAGTGGAGGTTTCTCAACCATGTCTGGTGAACACCAGTTTCCCTTAAGTCCTATGGAAGCTACCACCAAGTGCCACCACATGGCAGGGGACGGGCAATTTGAAGGAGCTGAGGAGCTAAACCAGTGACACCTGGTTTCCTCTGGATTTGTGCATATAGGATGACTTCTCATGTGGATTTTAAGGTAACTGGTAAGAGTGAATTCTTATAAATCTCTTCTTTGTCCAGCTGCCTAGAGAAAAACACAATCTGGCATAATTTTTCCAGAAACTTAGTATTTTTAATTTCTCTTTGCCTTGGTCAAATCTGGACAAAAGAATTGAAGGTTCATAAGGAAGGATTAGCAGATTGACAATCACGTAAACTTTGTTTTCTTAAAAAGTCAGGTTAAAAGTGTTCAGCCATAGAAAAGTAATTGGAAGCAAGTGGAATTACCTTATAAAGGAGAACAAGCTTTTGAGAAAGAAAGAACAAAAGAGTGAGTGACTATGGATTTGTTTTACCTTCCTGTTTCAAGAGACATGAGGAAGGCTGAAATGCTTAAAAACTACTCAGCTGCAATAAGTGCCTAACAGCAGCATAACACTACAAAACAATGGTTAACAAAAAGAAGCTGTCATAAGACAGGATCAAGCAAAACAGTTGGAGAATATCTAGATAAACATTTAAGAGCATGCAATAGGATGAGCCTCTTGGAAACACAGAATTTATTCCTTGCAATTGTCTCACATAAGCCTTCTCATGAGTTTACAAAACACTTTCTTAAAACTAGTCCTTTTTTTTTTTTTTTCTGATCCCAGAATTCTCTCTAGGATGACTATTGCTCTAACAGCACTACATCGATCTTTCTCCATGCCTTGGTCTGTGATGAACCTTCGTATTCTATGCCCTTCCTCCCTCCTTCTCTTTAGGTGGGCATGGATTGTATGTAACTGTAGCTCTACCTCAACACAATTGCCCCCTGCATGTGTCTAAACTGAATCTCAGACAGTGTCCATAATACTAGCATATCCATTAAGAAATATTCTCTTTCTGTACTGATCTCGGTGATCTATCAATCTTAGCACCAACTCTTCTGATCATCACATCTTTGCCCTTCCTCTTCAGGAAATGCAAAAATTCCACTGAAGTTTCTAGGAAATCTGTACACTTCTGTTCACTGGATCACTGTAGTTTTCAGATCCAGATCTATAATTTTTATCTTAGCAAACATACTTCTGGATCCATTCTCATGACAGACTACCCATTTTTCTTCAGAAGGGAGTACCAGTTACATACATGTCCTCTTTCTGATGGTAATTGCATCTTCCTTAGATTCCCCATCTTTTCTGTCTTCTGTCTGCAGACCATTCTACCATCTGTTCTCTTTCACAGTCCATGTTCACTGTTCTTTGGGCACCAGACACTATCATCACCATTTCTTCTTAATTTCTGCTGATGCTGCCTTCTCGCCTCTATTCACCTGCTACTGTTTTCTTCCTTCCTTCTCTCTTTTCTCTCGTTCAGTGAAAGAAAATTATTCTGCAACTTTATTTTTCCTTCACTAGTCAGTGTTGTCAATTTGAATTGCGCAGCAGCTATTCAACAGGTCACTTCCACTATTTGCTTGCCTTTTTTTCCAAGTGTCCTCTTTTGGTAAATACCTGCAAAATCTAATCACCAATCTAATCTTCTCCTCCTTCACTCCCATCTTGCTGTTGTCTTCAAGAATCCATCTAAACTTACATAGTTGTCACAAGCTGTAGCTAGAATTTCTCTTAGAAGAGATCTGTACTTATAGAAAAGTAAAGGAAATAGCAATATTTAACTGGAATTATCTATCATTATTTCTACATACTCAGGTTAGATGAGGTAAGAGAGCTTTGGGAAATGGCAAGTACATAAACTATTTCAAAACGTGAGTGTAAGGGCTTACAGTTCAGTATTCCTCATGAAATACTAAGCCTGCTGCCAGAATTTCAAGCACCAGTAAGACAATAATCAAGTAGCAGTCAACTTGTTCATCAGAACTTGACGACCAGTGATAGGGCGAGGAGTAATGGATTTATGCTGAAAGAGGGTAGATTTAGAGTAGATATTAGGAAGAAATTTTTCACTGTGAGGGTGGTGAGGCACCGGAACAGGTTGCCCAGGGAAGCTGTGGATGCCCCGTCCCTGGAGGTGTTCAAGGCCAGGCTGGATGAGGCTTTGAGCAACCTGGTCTAGTGGAGGGTGTCCCTGCCCATGGCAGAGGGGTTGGAAGTGGATGATTTTAAGGTCCCTTCCAGCCCAAACCATTGGATGATTCTAAGTCAAGTGCAACTAACTAAACTCGCTTTCTTTGGATAGGAATATAAATCTAATGGAGAAGAAATGCAGTGGTACTAGTATTTAAAAATGTGTTCTACTAGAATCCATTCCTGCAACATACTTTTCTGTGTATTCATTAACAATTGTGGGCTTGTGTAGGGAAAACAGGATTCTTACCAGCATTATTTGAAATGGAAAAGAGCAAAAGTCTAGTCACTATAAATTCAGTATCATGTTGAAAAATAAAGTCACCTTAAATAAGCAAAAGCATCATGAGAGATGTGAAATAGTCCTGAGAGGAAGAAGTAACCAAATTCAGAAAAGGTGGAAGGTGTTAAGTTATAGGAATATTGAATCAGGAGATATATTTTACATTCATTACATAGTAAGGTAAAGCTGTTCCAACAAAAATAAAACCCATGTATTTTATGCAAGACAAATGAGGTCATTAGTTTATGTTTGAAACTGGTCTGATTTCAGTCATAGACCTAGGATTCTCTCTAGTACAGTGCATTTTTGTAAACAGTTAATGAAAACAGTCACATGAGAATGGTCAAAATAATAATAATTTTAAAAAAGGAAAATAAGATCCATCAGGCAAAGTTGTGAAAAGTGCCTGAATAGATGCATTCCTTTTAAGAAAATTATTTTCCACATGTATGTAAAGATCTGTCCCTTTTTCAAACTGCATAATCTTTGAAGTTACTTTGTAAATACAAAAATCAAAACCAGCAAAAATGGAAACTCAATAAAGAAGTGAAATTGTTGCTGGAGGAAATGATCGTACTTTCATCTTACATCTGTGCAACTATTAAAGACTAGCTTATTTATGTACATCTTACATGAAGCAGTATTTGTTCACTATCAAATCCACCATTTGCAAACATCAACATAGATGCAATTATTTACAACCCATCCTGCAGTCAAGTTCAGGTTATACTGGATAAAAAAAAAAGGGAGGTGATAGGGGGAGACAATATAAAAAGTGTCACTTTTCAAGCAGTTCTTTTTTGTTTGTTTTTGTAGTTGCCATGCACAGGCATCTCTGATAACCTCAGGTATGACAGTGAGACAGAGTATGTTTCCTCCTTTATCTTTTTTGCTGTAGGTTTTAAGACAAGTAGAGCTTGTCTTACCCTAGAAATACAAAGGCAGCTAAACAACTTGTATTACACAGCAACGCATCTGAACTACAAACATAAAACCATGTTCTGGGTCAGGTTCAATACCAGGATTGGTTTAGAGTACTTCCTAAAAATACAGCCATTGCACCAGTCTGTGGTTTAGGTGACAGTACCGTGACAGGTGGCTGCAGACTCCTCAAACAAGTACTTACAGGTTCAATATAAAAGGTTTCTCATGTGTGCTATAGCTTCAGACTACTTCTTGCAAATCACCAGACTCATCTGTGTACCATCATGTTTTAGTCCTAGTTCCTCACTGGTTCCCCAAATTCACTTGAGGAGCTGAAAAATCTCAGTCTGTTTCTTGAAAAATTCTGTAAATGGCTCCTTTCAAGTGTTGAACAAGGCAGAGATTAAGTTTCACTGGTTATGCTGCAGCAGACCACAGAGCAGTGTCCTTGGAGAGGAAGAGCAATTTCTCAGCACTAGCTTAAGAGAAAAATCTGTTGGCACAAACACAGATGCTTAAAAATAAATACATCATCCATGTAAAAAAGAATGAGGAATCTAAGGAAATTAGCCTTTATCACAGCCTTTCTGATTTTTTTTTTTGTGAGAAGCAGACCATAATGTAGACTGATCTCATGGCCCACGTTAAGTGATAGTTTCTTGCTGTAGCAGCAGCTTAGATGCTTCCGTAAATGGAGCATATGATCTGCATTACTTCAAAGGGATACTGACCATCCAGCAATTCCCTGGTTGCCTCCTATAGCCAAAAAAGACTTACATGGAATATACAGTTTTGATTGAAGAATGTTTCTAACATTTTCAGTAATTTGGAAAACAAAACCTTCTGGAATTAAGATGAGAACAAAAAAAAAAAAAGTGTTTGAGAAGACTAACCTTCCTGGTGCAGAAATCTTGGTTTTGTTATTGTTTTTCAAACCAAAGTTTAAAAATTAAATAAAACTTTTGCAGCAGCAGTACTTGAATAAGCACCCAAAGAGAAGCAATGCGCTATCCACAACCAATGCCAATGATGATAGCGAAGCTAAGCTTCAGTGAAAGCAAAGGAAGCTGCCTTAGTGTTCTGTGACAGCCACGCCATCACACTGAGATGATTGTAACCCACTTGCCAAACCAGTCCCACTGTCAAGCAATGAAGTTTTTCTTACAGCATATGAACTCTCCATTTATAAGAAATAAGTGTTTTTAAATTATAACACCAGCAAATATTTACAGTACGTATTTGCCATTGACTGCTTAAAAAACAAACAAAAAACCCAACCAAAAAACCCACCCCCACCTACAGTCCAATTAGCAGTGCAAAGACTTGCAGTTTTTCTCCGTAGCCCTTTTCCTTTAAGGTGCAGGCAGAGCACCTCCAGAATCTGTTCACACTCCAACATACAAAGCCAGGCAAAAAGAGCTGCAGGATTGTCATGTAAAAATGCACAGAAGGGGTGCCTTTCATGCAACAGCTACTGCTCCTCATCCTTCCCAGGCCACTACAGCAGTAGCTGTCTAACCTTTTGGGTAAGTTTGCAGCAACAGGCCAAGCACGGGGGGTAATGGGTTTCACTCACTACATTAGTATGGGCCAAGCCTTGCTTTTGGTGACAGGCAGAGGAAAATGAGTTCAACAGCTGGTCAAGGAAGAAAATACCTCTCTCTGTACAGGTTAGGACAGGCAAACGTTGCTACAGCTAGAAGGAAAGGAGACCAAAGGACCTCAGGCTCCTGCAGATGAAGCTATGGCTGGGTGATGTTGTCAGTGGTAAGGCAGAAGGGTGCCCAGACACAAGTGAGGAAGACAGGACCCAGAGGTGGATTTGGTCCTTGGAGAGCTCTGGGCACATTCCATGACCAACATCTCTGTCAGATATGTTAAGATGACCATCAGAAGTGCTACATCCAGCAAGAAGGATGACACTGAAGATGACTCACTATGGTCACAGAAAGAAGAGACTCATTCCAAAGGCCAAAAGAATGTCCTTAAGCTAGAAGTGGACATGGGCCTGGTGAACCAGAACAAGGAACATAAGCTTTGCGTGATTTCTAGGAACGGTGAAGGCAGCAGGACATGAAGCCAAGGAAACACTAGCGACAAACACTGTATTTCACAATACTGTATTTCACAGAGAAAACTGTGTTATACAATACTGCAACAGTGCATTCTTAACGATTGCATTTTTCTTGACCACAGAAGGAGAAGAGGAAGGAAAATTCTTTCTTTGAATTTTCAATTAATAACCATAGGCATTCTGCAGATTTTTGCACCATAGAAAGAGAAAGACCATTGCCATGGTCATTGTCCTTGTAAATTCCTCAGCTCCATTGAATGTAAATACAGTAAGGATTGCAGAATTACCAACTCCTAAGAAAGAGAGGTCCAGGTCCCACAGCACCAAGTAAAAAGAGCTGTTTTGATGACCCAGCTTTGGATCCTGCTTTGAAATCATTGCAAAAGCTTAGCCATTGAGTGGACATGGAGCTTGATGCTGAAGACAGCCAGTCCCAGGTACCATTTTGGCCCAGCAGTACCACTGTCCTCACTTGCTCTATACAATAGCCATACATTTTTTTTCAAATGTCAAACATCAAACATGGATCAGTGTGTGTTGTTTAAAGAGACCGTTGTAAAACCTACAGCATGCTTCAATTCTACCACTTTTCCCTGACAATTGTTTAAATGTTTAATTACTCCTAACACTCAAACTGTAGAAATTAATGGCATAAGATACAACCGCATCTTCTGTGCCTCTCTGTATTATTAAAAGCTCTCCACAATGACCTTACTTTGCCATATGTAAGTGCTATGTTACCTTCTATCCTTTTTTTTTTCTTTTTGATCTGCTGAATACATATACGGCTTGTGTCTCAAGACTTTTTCCCCAAACACTTCATTCTTTTAATTCTCTCCCATAGTCCCATTTTCTTTCTGAATTAAGATGACCAGTCCATCAACATACAATAATCAAGTGCTATATGAAGAGAAGATCACTTTGTTTAACTTAATAGCTTGCTTTCTTTACACTGAAGCACTGTAGCAGAAATCCACTTCAAGAGGACTACAATGACACCAGCCCCTTTTCTCAATCTTTGTTTAATGAGATGTAGTCCCAGTGTTGACTACCTTGGTCCATCTATATGGCCAAAATCAGTACAAAGCGGTTAACACGATGCTGCCTTGTACCATATTAAATGTCAGGTTTATGAGCCCAACAATCTCATCCTGCTTAATTCTATCACAGGCAACCATACTAGAATGTGTGAGCCCTTTAGAAAAAGAATGTGAGGGAGGCAGTAACAAATCCTACTCAGTTAAATCATTTGAAGGATAACCTAAATCTTCAGTTGTATCCCTTTCCCATTATTTCAGATGTACAAAATACAGAATAAAAAAACTACTCCTGTTTTGACAGTCTTGACAAACCAAAATGTTGATAATAGTGTTAACTGTGATTTTAGGGATGGGAAAACAAATAGCCTAGAGATTCATGTCATGAAGCCGAAAGGGAGGTACAACATAACAAGCAAGAAAGGGAGAAAGAAATCTAAATGCTAAACAAATAAGAAAATGTCATTTGGTCTTGTGAGTTCTTCCATACCAGCCACTAGTAATGAAAAGATAAGCGTCATCTTTCAAGTCACTTCAAGCTCTGACAAAACTATTATCACATCAAAGACACTGCTTTCTACCTGGTCACAAGGTTGCAGAAGACAGGCTTTTAGACCAGACTTGATTAACATAAAGGCAAAAATCAGAAGGACTAGAAAAGAAAGAGGGAGAAACTGAAGCACAAAGGGGCCATCAAAAGTAGCCAAGCCTTGGTATTTCAGGTGATGGTTGGGACTAGAGCAGAGTCAGTAAAGATGGTAAGATCACATCAGTGCTTGCTGCCTTGGCTTGGTCTGAGGACTTTGTTATTTCAGTGCATCATGATTGAACCCAGTAAGTGTGGTGACCCATACTGGTGTTGACTTGGCAGGTAAAAGCTGCCCATCCTTCTACTCAAACAACAAATTCCAAAGGAAATAAAGAGAGGGGAAGCCCTCCTACCATCTAGGCTTAAATTTCAAAACACTGACTACACTGCAATCGTTTTCCTGTCAAACATTCCTATTATCCATCAGATATAATCTCAGTATGTTCTTTAAACCAGCAGGAATTTTTGACTGAATTAATTCTATTTTTATTTTTTTCCCTGACGTTTACAAATAATTTTATATAACAGACCAAGAGTTACCATCTGTTACCTCAAACTACTTTTAGGTCTCTATACCACATATCCTGCGGATATAGCCTACTTTTTTGCTAGTAGATGTGGTACTTCAAGATTGACAGTATTAAATATGTTGGCCTGTGACAAATGAAACATTTTGGATTGCTTTCTAACAGTAAATGCTCCACGTGTACTGTCCTGTCAATCACTGTGGCATCTGCAGCTATCATTATGGATAGCATTTCGCTGTCTTGAGCATTGACAACGGGATTGAACAATACTAGCATCCATATCCGGAACTGCAAATTTTGGCCTTAGTATACATTTGCTGGAGTAGATGGGCCCTGGGAAACAGTCCCATACACAGCTCACTTCCAGTGGTTCACTCTCTCCGTCTCTGCTGATTCTCCTGGAGGTGGGCCCTGCTGCTTCACAGCTGCCTGCAACCCCTCCTGCCACACATGGCAATAGGAGGCTCTGGAGGGTACCACAAAGACCTCAGAATTACCATAAAGGATTTTCTGGGCAAATGCCAAGTCTGGCCTTGGCATGAGCTGACCACAGCCATCTGGACAGGCTTATACATTATTATCGTGACCAGCTGAGCCACCTACATTAGTACTTCCCAAAGCAGAAGATCCTAATGGCACCTGAACTGTTTGCATGCCACCTCCAGATTCAACTTCAGCTAGCTGCAGCTTGTCGGGTGGCTACTCAGGGTTCGTGGGAACCACGGGATATCCTAAACACTCCATCATTATGTTGTTACAACAGCCGGGACAGAGCTAGTACAAGGCTGGGAAAGGGAGGGGAAAACATATTGCATAAATACTTAAGGACCTCTGCTCCCACTAGACCTTGCACTGATCATTTCATTTGGGTTTTGATTACCATCAATACTGTTCATCTACTTCCTTTAAGCCTTGCACTTTGTTGCCTTATTAGACCATTTTTACTATTTGATCACTATGAAAGGATTGGTAAAATTAAGCACTTGCTTCCTCTGCCATCCTTCTCTATTTTCTTTTCTACTCCAGCCTGTAACCATGTACTGAAGTAGCAAAGAGAGCAGCTGGGTACAGGATGCATGACAGACCATGTACGACATCAGGGACTAACATGACCAGAAAGCAATCTTTCAGGTGCTGGAAAGAAGAAAGCTGTTTATGAGGCTGGGGAGTAGTGGAAAAGCTAGGTCACAAGAAAGGGGAGAAACCTGAGGGACCTGGAAAATAATGGCGTCGTAGCTGGCAGACTGGCATTTATAGCAGTGCTACCTGTCACACTGCACAATTGTATGTACCATGTCAGAACTACCTTACATCTAGGCATTCTAGCCAGAACTACGTGAGGTTATACAAAAGTAACCTACTGTATCCTTTCTGACAGAACCATTTCTTGGGTCCATATTTAGGTTTTGCAGCATGAAAGGCCACCATGATACTGATGGCACCAGCAATGAGCCTAGTTCAAAGGATTACTATTACACTCTAGGCTGCTGAATCTCAGCCTCTGAAATCACTGTGTAATTCAGACAGAGTTACATGACACAGAGCAGCACAAGATAGATGTGGACAGTGGCAATGCATGTGTGCATCCTGATAACAGAATTCTCACCTTAGGAAAGAAGTCCTCATATATCACATATCCAGTACAGCCCATTGTGTTACATAGATACCGGCCGGTAGGTCAGTTGGGGTAAGGAATTTGTTGTAATCTCCAACAAATGCCAAGTTTTTGCATCGCCATGATACCAATCACCCAGTAACTTGGATTCAGACATCAGATATACCCATTCTAAAGTAATTGTCCACCAGGTGACCAGAAATGGATGCAGCAAGGCTTCATAGAGGGTAGTTGCCCTCTTGACAATAGGTGCACTGAATTAGCTGGGAAAGTGACAGGTCTTCACCCACAGTTATGAAAACAGGTCTACTCGTGCAGTTGTCCTGGATCTGCTGGCAACTTCGCCCTTGTTCACCTAAGCCAAAACCTCTCCTCAATGAGGGATAAGTTGCAGTTTGACCTAAACCTCTAAGGAGGTGCAGGCAGCTTTTTAGACAGGAAACCTTTTGAGTGCTAGGATGACAGAAAAATCTAAGATCCAAACTCCAACGAGATAATTGTAGATGTCCTTGTTCCACACTGTGTAGCACAGATAGCCTTGAAGCAGTCCTTGCTAGATGCAAGCAGCAAGAACTAGATGCAATTCATCAGTGAATTGACTTTNTAAGATGTGGTTTTCTCTCTTTCAGTATCTTGCTTCTTGTTGTAAATAGTAAATAAATTCAATTGGGTTTTTTTGTTCTTCACAAGTCGTGTGGGTTTCTTGCCTCTGACCCTAAGTGGTGACTGAAACCCTCCCTGTCCCTGCCTCAGCCCACCAGGTGTTTAACAAAGGACTGTCCCTGTGGCTTTATAAACCACGACAGTATGCAATAGGTGAAGAGTCTCCTCACTTCAGCAGCCTGCATTGCCAAGATATTTAGGAATAGATTTTATACTGTAAAGCATAGCTTCTGGCTTGCAGTACAGAGGTGACCTGTTAATCTGGAAGAAGCCCAGGGCTTCACGAACAAGAGTCAGACTGCATAATTTAGCCTGTGTATCTATTGCAGAGGACTGTACTTTGGCCCCACATCTCCCTCAACTTCCAATACAGATGTTCAATTTAGGAAGAGAGAGAACAAAAAGAACACGCACCATTAAACAGCTACTTCCTTGGCCTCATCCTCCTGGCATAACTCAGGGTTCAGCTACCACATATCTAAAAATCATTCAAGAAAATACACAATAGCAGGATCTACCCTGTCAACATAGGGGAATGGAAAAATGGATCCAGGTGGTGGATTTCTTACCTGAAGTAGTACCTGTTATATAGATGACTGACATAGCAATACATTTTTCAGAATGTTCTGAAGATCCCATGCACTAATACCAGGAGTGGAAACACCACAGAGGCTTTCAAAGAAATGTCTCATATTCTAAGTTCACCTGTGGCCCCTCTGTTATCTCTGTTGGGCATACCACCACACCTGCCACCGCACGAGAGATGAACATGCCTGGAACAGTTGCATGCATCACTACCTGACGAATCCCATGGTACTCTACAGAAACACAATTCATCTCAAACATCATTTTATTGGATAAAAGTGCTATAGCTTTCACTTGCACCTACCTAAGAAAAAAGGCATCACTTTGCACTTCAAATACTGACATGTAATTCACTCTCATAACCAAAGCTTTTAATGATAATTAATTGAAATGCACCTTTTATTAGGTTTATTTTAATCTTTGAGAGACTTCTTTCTGGAAGTTCCTCAACTGGACCAACTTCCTCTTGAAGAGCACGGTGTAGAAACTCTGTGAGTGAACAATATCCATTTTAGACTGAAAACTAAACTTCAGCCTGAAACACAAGGCCTCAGCTAAAACAACACACACAAATCACACTGATTTTCACAAGATAAACCAGAAACCAGATAAAAAAGTAGATTTCAAAGCAGGTGAAGTCTGTCACCATACCTTTTTTCTTTGCTTCTACATGTACTATTTTTCTTTGCAGGTGGCATATGAAGGATTCTCTTGCCTTTGCAGTCAAAAGTCTTGGTATCAAAGTAACACATCCTTCCAGGAACATATACCACAGGTCACTGAGTTATCAGTTGATCAGTCCCTCCTGATGTGGTATTTGGAAAGTTAAACAACAGCAAAACCATCCCCTCTTCCCTTCCAACACTCACAAACCTTCACACAGGAGGGATAAGTATGACCTTGCCTCATTCAGTGCCAGCACTTTCATACCAATTCTTTTGACTCATTTTTTGGGGGACAAGGCTTAAGACACGTACAAGGGAAAATCTTTGCTTCTTGCAAAGGATGAAAAGGAACTTTTCAGAGTGGGAGGAGGCATATTTTGAGTTGTCTTCAGGTGAAAGGGGAAATTGGGAAATATCACACCACTTTAGCAACGAGATGTTTAAACATATTTTCATGTAAATTAGAAGAACATAGTTTTATTTTAAAACTTCAACCTTTTTCAAGTGGNCCAGCTCGGGCAGACCAGCCCAGCTGCCCAGCCGCCTGCTCGGCTTCTGCAAACCGACCTGCAGTAGCCCAAGGCTCTGCCATGGCTCACCTAAGAGTCCGTTTTCCCAGGAGCCGACGAAGACCTGTGGCAGAGAGAGAAGGAAGATGCGGAAAGAGATAGCCAGGCAGACACTGGGTCAGAATTATGAAAGGGAACGCTCTCAGCATTTCCCCTGCCACGTGGTGAAGAAAGATGCAGCCGTGGAGGACACCACATTGGAACTAGAAGCCCCACGCTGGAGCTGGGCAGTTGTCAGGGGACTGTGGCCCCATTTGAAAAAAAGACTCATGCCAGAGAAGTTCTGGGGAAGGACTCTCAATGTGAGAAGGGACACTACATTGCAGCCGGGAAAGACTATGAGGAGGAAGGAGCGGTGGACTGACTGTACACACACCCTCCGCTCCTGTGCCGCTGGGGACGAAGAAGGTACAGAACAAAGCCTTTGGGCTTGGGGGAGAAGTGCCTTTTTAAGATGTGGTTTTCTCTCTTTCAGTATCTTGCTTCTTGTTGTAAATAGTAAATAAATTCAATTGGGTTTTTTTGTTCTTCACAAGTCGTGTGGGTTTCTTGCCTCTGACCCTAAGTGGTGACTGAAACCCTCCCTGTCCCTGCCTCAGCCCACCAGGTGTTTAACAAAGGACTGTCCCTGTGGCTTTATAAACCACGACAGTATGCAATAGGTGAAGAGTCTCCTCACTTCAGCAGCCTGCATTGCCAAGATATTTAGGAATAGATTTTATACTGTAAAGCATAGCTTCTGGCTTGCAGTACAGAGGTGACCTGTTAATCTGGAAGAAGCCCAGGGCTTCACGAACAAGAGTCAGACTGCATAATTTAGCCTGTGTATCTATTGCAGAGGACTGTACTTTGGCCCCACATCTCCCTCAACTTCCAATACAGATGTTCAATTTAGGAAGAGAGAGAACAAAAAGAACACGCACCATTAAACAGCTACTTCCTTGGCCTCATCCTCCTGGCATAACTCAGGGTTCAGCTACCACATATCTAAAAATCATTCAAGAAAATACACAATAGCAGGATCTACCCTGTCAACATAGGGGAATGGAAAAATGGATCCAGGTGGTGGATTTCTTANAGATGCTCAATTTAGGAAGAGAGAGAACAAAAAGAACACGCACCATTAAACAGCTACTTCCTTGGCCTCATCCTCCTGGCATAACTCAGGGTTCAGCTACCACATATCTAAAAATCATTCAAGAAAATACACAATAGCAGGATCTACCCTGTCAACATAGGGGAATGGAAAAATGGATCCAGGTGGTGGATTTCTTACCTGAAGTAGTACCTGTTATATAGATCACTGACATAGCAATACATTTTTCAGAATGTTCTGAAGATCCCATGCACCAATACCAGGAGTGGAAACACCACAGAGGCTTTCAAAGAAATGTCTCATATTCTAAGTTCACCTGTGGCCCCTCTGTTATCTCTGTTGGGCATACCACCACACCTGCCACCGCACGAGAGATGAACATGCCTGGAACAGTTGCATGCATCACTACCTGACGAATCCCATGGTACTCTACAGAAACACAATTCATCTCAAACATCATTTTATTGGATAAAAGTGCTATAGCTTTCACTTGCACCTACCTAAGAAAAAAGGCATCACTTTGCACTTCAAATACTGACATGTAATTCACTCTCATAACCAAAGCTTTTAATGATAATTAATTGAAATGCACCTTTTATTAGGTTTATTTTAATCTTTGAGAGACTTCTTTCTGGAAGTTCCTCAACTGGACCAACTTCCTCTTGAAGAGCACGGTGTAGAAACTCTGTGAGTGAACAATATCCATTTTAGACTGAAAACTAAACTTCAGCCTGAAACACAAGGCCTCAGCTAAAACAACACACACAAATCACACTGATTTTCACCAGATAAACCAGAAACCAGATAAAAAAGTAGATTTCAAAGCAGGTGAAGTCTGTCACCATACCTTTTTTCTTTGCTTCTACATGTACTATTTTTCTTTGCAGGTGGCATATGAAGGATTCTCTTGCCTTTGCAGTCAAAAGTCTTGGTATCAAAGTAACACATCCTTCCAGGAACATATACCACAGGTCACTGAGTTATCAGTTGATCAGTCCCTCCTGATGTGGTATTTGGAAAGTTAAACAACAGCAAAACCATCCCCTCTTCCCTTCCAACACTCACAAACCTTCACACAGGAGGGATAAGTATGACCTTGCCTCATTCAGTGCCAGCACTTTCATACCAATTCTTTTGACTCATTTTTTGGGGGACAAGGCTTAAGACACGTACAAGGGAAAATCTTTGCTTCTTGCAAAGGATGAAAAAGGATGAAAAGGAACTCTTCAGAGTGGGAGGAGGCATATTTTGAGTTGTCTTCAGGTGAAAGGGGAAATTGGGAAATATCACACCACTTTAGCAACGAGATGTTTAAACATATTTTCATGTAAATTAGAAGAACATAATTTTATTTTAAAACTTCAACCTTTTTCAAGTGGCTGAAGACAGTCCTTGGCTTCAAAAGTAAAGGTGATCAGGGACCAGGAAGGGATGTGGCCTGGAGCAGGAGACACTACTATAAATTCTAGATGAAGCTGAGCTGTTGCACCAAGACAGTTCTTTGTTCTAGCTAATGCAGCCTTCACCAGAAGTCTAAATCAGGCCAGCAAACTTCAAAAGCTACTAACTGCAAAGATGCGGGCAGTTTTGCCTGGCTTGCAAAGGGAAGCAGGGTACACAAACTAATAGGGCCAGAGTGAGACCTTTAGGTCCAAAGAAAATGGAAAGACAACAAAAATAAGCAAACTTGGGAAGAGAGACTGGAAGGCCAGGGAAGACAGCCCTTTCTGTAGGTAAAGTCCTGTCAAGTAAGAAGAAGCCTAAGTTAACTTCCAGTCTTCCAATTCTCTTCCCAGACTGAACACTGCAGCTCTTTTTACCATGATGTAGCACTCCCCATGCTCAAGACGCTTCCCATTAAACATGAGCCTTTCACTTCAGTGATTCCACTAAATCCCCAGTAAATCAACTTTTCCTGTTACATTTGGTTGCCAAGAGAAGCTGTGGATGCCCCATCCCTGGAGATGTTCAAGGCCAGGCTGGATGAGGCTTTGAGCAACCTGGTCGAGAGGGAAACCCTGCCTGTGGCAGGGAGGTTGGAACTAGATAATCTCTAAGATCCCTTCCAACCCAAACCATTCTATGATTCTATGATTTCTTGTCTCGTACATGAATGAAACAGATGACTCTCAGCTAAAAACTCAACTAGCTCAGCTAACAGGGTGGAGTACTTCCTCAAAAATAAAGTATATGTTATGACCCAAGCATATATCAGAAGACTAATATTAAAGGTATTCTATGTAACTAAAATCCAGGTATTCCAAACATTCACACTTACACTTTGAATGACATTTCAAATTCTGCTATGGAAATAATCTCTCTAAAGAGATATACCATGAAAAGAAAAAAAAAATTATATATATACATGTGTGTGTGTGTACGTAAAACCTCCTCTAGAAGCAATGCTCTAGAACCAATTTTTTTATAATTTCATTGAGAAACACTTAAGCACAGGACAGTGGAAGATGCAAGTAAACTAATTTAAAGAATGCAGTCCACTTTCATTTGTAATTACTAATATAAGCATTTCCTTATGTTAATGTAGTACTCATTCTTACAAAGAAAGCGTCCAATGGGAAGCTGCACATATAACTTGTTAAATGCATTGATAGATTTTAAGTAAGTGCTTATGCATTTCGACCCGTAACTCTCTATAAACTGGCATTTGCTCTTACTGTCTTAAGCTGCTTCTCAGCGTAAGTGGGAGGTCTCACTCATTACGTGCATGGTTCAGGATCTATTAAAGTAGAACCACCCATCCAGCCCCCAGTGAACACAAATTCTCAAATACTGATTTTTCTAGCATGGGAACATAGCACTCTCCTTGGCGACAGAGAGGGCAACTGCACCCTGCAGGGAAGCAACTATCTTGAATCTAAGATTTTAGGTTGATGCGTGCCAGTATCTTTAGAAGCAGCGTTGACAGACAGTAGCTGGAGGGGTGAGCAGCTGGTGACTGTTCTTCACAAAATAGGTAAGACAATAGCGCAAAGACATCAAACCAGGGAATAAGAGCATCTAAAGCTTAATCGACTATGCCGTGAATCTCAATGCATTTTTATTATTCCATGAGTCAAAAGAAGTGCTCAGAAAAGCTACAGAGGAACATTTCTTGCAGTACTTTCTCACCCAGTACAGCAAACAATACACAATAGGGATACTATGAACTAAATAACTTTGCACAGTAATTCCATCAACTCAGCCATGTGCCTATTTTAATGTTTCTATAACAAATTCACACAAGAAGTTTGACTGAGTGAAACCTCTGAAGAATAAAGGAGAAAAATATTTCAGCAAGAGACAATGCCATAAACAATGTGCCAGCAGTAGAGCTTTTTAATTGGCATGATGCAGTTCTTCTTCCCAAACTAATTAATCAAATCACAATAAAGGACCACTGAATTTGCAAGATATGAGCTACTCTTTCCATTTCAGGTTTTCACAGTATTTTCAGAAAGATCAGCTTTGACTTTTACAACACCACTAAGATAAGGCTCTCCATTCCACTGAAGAATTAATCTTCATGCCTCACAGCATGATGTCACAGCTTTCTTCATATGAGGAAGCTATGCAAGTTGGACAGTTAAGCAATAAGGACTGAGACGAGGACAAAGCTAAGGATGAAACTTGTCTAGACTAACTTCTATACTTTGAATGCAAGACTGAGAAGTGTTCTGAACTAAGAAACGTTTGGATATCCCTAAAGCAAAGTTAAGCATCTTGAATGCAACTCCTGAAGGAAATCATTCATATGTATGCACCTAAAACCTACCAATCAATAAATTTATCGAGACCTATCTGGATATGAGGACAAACCACCTCACAAAATCTCACCAGTAGTCCCCCTACCCACATTATTTCAGCAGCACTACCTGATTTTAGTACAGGCTCTTAACGTTCTCTTGAACTCCGAAGTCACCATCCAGAGCACAAAGAACTGATTGCTTGGGTGCCAAGTGAAGTTGAAGGGAGGTATTTTACGCAGGAGATAGACAATTAAGTGCTTAATGGCAGTATACTTGAATACATCTTCTCCCACTGATTCTCTCCATCAGAAACCCAGAAAGCTACAAATGGAGCTAAGTTCTAGTTCTATCCAAATCCCCTGAGCATAAGAAGGGAAAGCAACAAAGAGGACAATTTCACACCACCCACCTACAGGCACTTAGCTTAGCTGAAGCTCCTTCACCTCCTTTACAATCAACATACAGAGACAAGCTCCTTGAAAGGATAATTCAGATCAAATAACACTAAGGCCCTTGAAAGTGTGATTTACATCAGGCATCTCTCTCTGCCTCCTCCACTGAAGAGGGAGGGACTAGTGGAGTAGCCAGCTACAACAGACACTTAAAGGTAGATGGTGAAAATACCGCCCTAACTTCCAGATCAAACCTCAAGGGGCTCTGTTTGAGATGCGCTGTTTGTTAGGATGTGAAAAGCAGGCAGATGCTGTATCCTTTTTGCCCCTTCCAATTAAGGTGAGGAAAAAAAGCAGGAGTATGTTTTAGATTTGTGAACAGTCAACAGCTGTGAGAGCTATTTTACTCCAAAGAAAATCTAGTAGTAAGAACACTTAATATATTAGTTTATTCGTGAGCAGGACAGCACCTAGCTTTTATGAAGTTTATGACAGAGCTTGAATTACCAGAATAACACAGTGCACAGGGTAGAAATGAAGCATCATCAGATTAAACTCATCTGCAAATACAATGTTCCCTATGTTCTGCAAGGTACTTTACATTCAGCTGAGGTGCAAGGGCAAGCTTTCAATGGCTTCTAAATAAGATCAAGCAATTAAAAAACAAGAGGCAAACTTAAGTATCTGTAAGTTGACCAACTCTTTCCAGTATTATAAATATATTAGATCTGTGAATTAGAAGCAGTACAAAGGCATCAACTTATTTTCAAGTGTATAGCTAGGGCTTTAACTTTCACAACGAACTCAAAAGATTAACCACAACCTGTTCATAGTTAAGTCTTCTAAAGATTGAAAAAATTAACTCTCATTTTTAAAAACATCAGAGACAGT
>VZTO01011116.1:0-17559 GCA_013400615.1 Syrrhaptes paradoxus
AACTCCCGTGCCACGTCAGCCTTTCATGTTATTCTTACTACAAGCTCACAAAAAGAGGAGAATAAATTCAGATTATACTACTCCCAAAAGTTAGTTTTACTTTACATGCAACTGTAAATTCCCTAAGTGAAGCTAGTCACAGAATAAGTGACCTAGACTACAAACGAAGTCATGATTAGAAATTAAAAAAGACCAACATTCTTTTGAAAGAAATCGACTCAGAAGAAAGATGACAGAGTGCAAAGTTATATATATTTGTATAACTCTGCCTAGAGGAGATAACAGCCAGCATAATGTACTGTGCTCTTTCTATAACCTCTCTTATATGTGGTTCAGCATCAGTTTTGAGCAGCCCAAGAAGCCAAAAAATACAAACATTCTCAGCCAGTTATACTCAGTTTGCCAGGCTGTAGGCAATAAAAAACAACATATGGTACTCTAGAGACCCACATTTTATACCAGGTTTGTATTTTTAAGCATTAAAGCAATGAAGCAAAATTACAGGTTTTTAATTTCCCCCAAAACAGACAAGGCCTAGATGAGAATCAAGGTTCCTTTTCCAAGAACTTGCAGCAATGTAGGCTGTCAGTTGCAGGGACTGCAGCTGCTAGCCACTTTGAGCACAGTGAGGCACTGTGCACTGTGTACTAGAACAGTGAGGAGTATTCAAATGAAGCCAGTCAATGTGAAAGTTGAGGTACAGGGCTCACAGAAGAAGACTGAAGGTTTGGATAACAAATCTGGTTGTGCCTAACAGTAAACATACGAAGTTTAACCTCTTCGAGGAATCAAAGGCAGTTAGGCAAAAGATACCTTTAAGGACCTGGGCCATTTTTTTAGTCAGTGAAATTAACAGAGATGCTACAGATGCCCCAAAGAATGAGGGCAATCTGTCCTACCAGGACACAAAGTCACCCTACTGATGTATGCCTATCTGACTGCTGTTATATGGAGCAGCAATGACTATATAAGCCTGTTAACTAGGTTAATCACCCAGCCTCTCAAGTGATTTAACCTATACCTGTTTTCCAATTTATATTTGAAAGCTGACAATGAATGAGGTATGAACAATCTACTGTGCTAAAAGCATATTTTACAGTATCAAAGAATTTGTTCAGCACTCTCCTTGAAATTACTCAGAATTACACAACTATTAAAATGCATGAGATTACCACTTAATAGCATCCCGTACCTTTGCAACTTAAATTAGCTAGACAATCTTCATAAATACAATCACTGAGCTCTTAATGCATTTTCTTTTTATTTTCCAGAAGGGACGCTTTTACAATTAGGGATGTCACATTAAGACTGTATCCCATGAACCTAAAATGCTTTGAAAGGAAGGGCATTCATTTGAAAGTGTTAAGGTATGCATTAACTACCATTTATAAGGACAATAATACTGTATTTTTTCTTATGATTATTTTCTTTTTCCTTATTAAATGAAGTGCCCTTTTTTCTGCATGTTAGACAACCACTAAAACCCTGATATAAGAGTGTAAAAATCGTATATGGTTTGTAAACCTAAGTACATTATATTCCTTCAGTCAAGTAATTACATGAAGTATCTCTGTAACAATAAAAGGAACACCTCCAGATCATTAAGCTCTAAACCACTAGGTAAGATCATCTGTGACCAAGTTCACTACTATATTAATGACTAATTTATATCCCATATGAAGGAATTTCAAGACTCATTTTAGTTGAGATGTATTTTTGTTCTAAAACCTCAGTGAGAATTGGCATCTCTATCAAACCACCTCAGTTATAACCTAATCAGGTATTGACAACAAATCACATTAATTTATACTGCTTTACCACTCAAGCATATATAATTAGGCTCATCATCTTCCTTCTAGCACAGTTTTAAAAGGCAGCCAAATGATTTTTAAGTCTCCGGGTGACAGAATCTAAGTTTTCTTAAACTTCTAAGAATGTTACCTACTTGCAATCCCCAAGGCTTCCTGCTTCTTCAGAAGAGCCCTGCCCTATCAGCTATTTGAAGCCTGCTGAAGACAAATGTGCTGAACTGAAGACCTTACAATTTGCTATAAGACCAGTCCAAGTATTGGAATCCTATTATTTTATAGACTCAGAAGGTCAAAATACTATCAAATCTACCCTGGAAAATTACACTGAAGTTTTATTTATGTGAGTTACAGAATACCAATTAAATAATTTTTTGTTAAGGTTGAAATGGTAACATTGACAGATAATTCTCTCTCCCCTAAGAATTCAATAAATCAGGGTCGTGAGGCCACCACCAGCTCTGACTGTCCCTGGCCCCTCCCTGAGGTCCTCCCCACCTGCCCATGGCCCAGGACCCCATGTTAGCCCCTGCCCGAGTAATACCACAGCTGGGCTGTTCTCCAGCTCCCCACAGCCCTGCCCTGCCTGGACGGGCCATGGGTCCCACTAAAACAGGCCCATCTGGGGGCCTACACCCCAGCCCAGCCTTGGCCGGTCCCTGACCCCAGGAATGTGCCGAGTGCTGGGGCTGCTCTGGTGCCCCCTGTTTGCCCTGCTCCTGCCTGGGGATGGGATGGGCCCTGGTGCCAGACCCTGCTCCAACAGACCCCTGGGAGCCCCCAGCTCTTGTAGCACTCTGACACTATATGCTCATATGATAAAAACAGTTACAATATTATTTACTTATATTTATAAAAAAATTATAAAGTGATAAAAATCTACAGTACACACACCATGCCAAAACACTAAATATCAAGATTGCTAATATTTAAAATACAAAAATTATTATATAAATGCCACAAGTATATAACTTTGACAGCTCATCTTACATTTTTTGTATTGCTCTTGAATACTGAGTGAAAGACCATAGACATCTGGCAAGATCATGTACCAGTAAAATGAATTTGTACATTAAATACACCCATTTAATAGCAATGCAAATCATTTTCCCACATGCTTTTGCATTAACCAATGCTGCTAAAGGTTTGCTTTTTATTACAGTTATTCAACTATTTCAGCATTTCATATCTGTCGTTCTTTTTCATTGCTTTAAGGCAGCCAGAAATTTTACACACCTAAACTTAAAAGTAAGTGATGTACAGAAAAGACAGCAAACAGTTCATTTTTTTAAAGACTATAGTCCAATAAGCAGAAATTAATAGGCACCAAAATGGAACAGATAAAAGACACAAACCCCAACCCCCAACTTTTACAAAAAGTCTTCAACACACGAGGCAGTTTTCTGAGAAAGCTTGATGAACAGAAGAAAACCTGAGAAGTACTAAGACACTATAAATGCAAAGACTTCTTTGGCCCTACCATAAACTTGAATGGCATCAATGACTGAATCAGTATTAATATGAAGTAGGTATCATATCCTGTGTAAATTTTCCTGTGGTTATAAAGATGGATTTAAGATGTGCATTGATTTATAAACTGAAATTATGTCATTACCATATAGTAATAGAAGATACATAGCTCCATCACTTGAGAGTTACTGCTGCAGAAGTATTAATATTTACTGCAAAAATAAATGTTTCAAAATGTATTGTACATCTTTCAAAATACTCAGCTGTGTAATGAACCAACCAAGGAAGCAATGAAATACAAATCTTGCTTTCTTAGATCTAACTCGCAGGCAGTTTCCACAACCTAAAACCTATAGTGTTCATTTGCCTGTAAGCATAAATCAGAAGTTTCAGCTTCACTTAGTGTCACCCAGAATTGGCATTAAACCTTCCTGATCCTGCACAGGTTATCTTTTTCTATTTGTTAACACTAATTTGCTCCCCATTTCCCCTTTCAAAAGTTACTTAGAAGCTTCATCATAACAAGTTTCTTGGTAAAACTTTGCTCCTATGTTTGAACAAGGAAAGGAATTTAAATCTGACACAAGAATGTCCACACAATCTATTCCAAAAGCCAGCTCAAAGTTTTAAAATATTTTTTTAGCCTAGTTTCAAGCAGAACATTTGGACAGCACTGTTGTTCTCTTTGGAAGACTACTGTGTACCTTAATAGAGCTCAATACTAAGAAACCAGAATAATATGCATCTCGATTTATGGAGAGATTGCGCTTTCTTGAGTGACAAAGGAAATGAGTGACTGGTTAGATCAAAGCCTGGGCTACACCCAAGAAACATTTAAAAGGTAAAGAAACACAAAGGAAACCATTTCAGAGGTTTGAAAAACTTCAAATTTCTGTGACTGACCTATGGTTTCACAGAGCATCAGAGACAGACTGAAGTACTCCTGAGCTTTTCTAAATCACAGTCCAGTGTCTTGCTTTACAAGACTCATTTTCTTGCTATGCACTTACATCCCAACTACAGACTTCCAAGCATATAGCCGTCATATTCAAACTACTTCTGCAGCCTGAATTAGTGGAAATAAATGTGACTACCGCCATTCCTCACTGCTCTATTTAAATTCATAAGTAGGTAGCTAGAAGTACAAAATGACATTATCTGTAACTTACCAGAAAGAACTGCATGTGTGCTTTTGTCCCATAAGCACAAGTTATACCTTCCAAAGAAGGCTGCTATTTCAAAATATGGCTACTCTTACTTCTGATTTTTAAAACCCCCTATATTTTCTAATTAGGTACCTGTCTTGCTACTGTCACTTTAAAAATCAATACTTTGATTACTTATATAACACACAGGAAATATTAAAGACCTTTCTCCTTTAAAAAAAAATACACTGCCTTACAGTCTTCAGCTTCGCTTTGCAGGAGACAGGAGAAAGATTAGAAAAAGAAAAGCACAACTGCAGTCTACAAAGGCAATCTGTTCATTGCTAACTGAATGCAGTTGTAAGATGACTCTCCATTTTATTGCAACATTTCTACCAGCTGAGTGATCCTGAACAAAGTAAGAAAGAAGTTATCTGTAGATCACCTTCGGTGGGTTGTCTCCTCACTCCCTGATGTAATTGCTCCACAGTACCACTGTAGAAATGCAGATTAACTTTTTAAACGTTTGGTTGGGGTTTTTTTTTAATTAAAGTAAGCATGGAAGTGACATCTATCTGTTTGAGATGCGAAGAAATACAAGTTGCTCAGTTTTTCAGAGCAGACAGTTTAATATGAAAGAAAAAAGTAATCTTTTACAGGGGACAGCTATACAAATTAAGAATTTGGTTATTTCAAGGGAATTCCTAACAAAAAATAGGTTGCAATTGAAAATAAAAAAAATATGTACATTGCTTTATAGGAATATCACATTTTAATTCCCATAACTTTTACCCTGGTACAGAACACTGAAAAAGCATGAAACATTGTTAAATTAAACTTCATGTTATATTTTGAGATGTTAAGTTGGCAACTTACTTCAATTAGTTGAAACTAAACTCTCTACAAAAATGCCGTAAGACAAGAATTTAAAGTAGAAAGCATCAGTTACTAAATGACAAATAAGGCCATCAGTTCCTGCTATGCCCAAAACTGTGAAGGAACTGCAAGGGATTGCTTTAGTTCACTGAACTGCAGATTTACAGAACGTGGTAAAATAAGCTTCAAAAGCTCTCTATCCAAAGTTTAATAAGAAACACTCCTATGCAGTTCCAGAAGGTCCTAAAGGCCAATTGCCTCTGGAGTCCCAAACAGAATATTAATTAGACTTCCAAGCCAAGAAGCTGTATGTGTCATGTTAGTTGTAGAAAAGACTTCCTACTAGAACTTGACGGAAAAATAAAGCCACTAATGTCAAATGCAGTGCATTAATTACTTTTGGAGACAAAGGGTTAGGAGACTAGACCAGTTAGATGGTAGTGGGCAGAGAAAGCTCCTTAATTAATCTCATATGTGCAACATAGCTAACTATTGGAAATTTATAAGGGCATATAGGCTGAGTTCAGTTTAAAAAACAGAGGAAACATTTGATTTCAGAACAACAACTAATTAAACTGAAGGATGTCCTCCTTGTTTCTAAATACTTTGACTTTTAAAAAGTAGAATTACAAAGCTCAATCCTCACCACAGTATTTATGCTTCTTTTTCTCTCAAGCTATGAACAGGTGCAATCAACTCTACCACTGAATAATGCTAAGTGAAGTTGGAAGTGACATGCTTGACCAGGAAGTGTTTTTCAGGAAGAAGGGTAACAAGAGACATAGTTGTAGTGGAGGGCAAAATAACCACCATTCATTGTTCTACCAAAACGGAAGACAAATGGACAGATAGACATTTTTACACCTTCATGAAATACCAATTTATTTAATGTCTCTTTAAAAAAAAAAAAAGGGCACACATGTAGCATGTCCTCCTAAAGTAACCATTACTAAAATTGGAATGCAAATGGCTAGCCAGAGCCCTAGCTACTCTTCGTTCCGAAATAATCATATCTACATAAGTAAGAAGAAATCAGTGAAACAGACAGTGGTAAGTAACAGAACATATTCATGCTGATTTCACTGCTTTAAAATGAAAGCCTAGCAATTAACTGGTTTTCAAATTTAATTTATAATAAAATGTTTATACCTTCTACACTATAGAGGGGTTTTTTTCTGATTTCTTTGACAACAAAAAACAGACAAATCCCCAAAACCTTCTTTCATTTCAGCTGCAATGTTTTATTCCAACTGAAGGTAATCTTTTTATTTTCAAACAGGCAAATTCAAAATAGAAGAATATTTCTACAATGTTCAAAACTTTTTCAATGTCCATTAAAAAACAGTCTTCAATTTCTCTAATGTTAGGTTTTTTTCTTTACAAAAACAATATCCCAGCCAGGACATGCTCTGAAAAATAGGTCTGTCTGTCAAAACTAGAATATTCAGTGAATAATTTATTTCTTCGTAAAATGAAGAATTGTATTTTTTCCCAACAAACAATTTTTCCAAAGATGAATTTCTATTAAATCTTCTAAAACTGTAGAAATAGAGACTGAAAGTATTTAAAAGTTTCTCTTTCATGGAAAGTCTAAACTATAATTTTAAAGTAATGGTTTACAGAATAAATAACATTTTACAAGATGATTATGCAGTCAGATTCATTTTGGAGTTTTTCTTTAATAAAAATCAGCAGAAACTTCTGTGCACAGCAACCGAAATTTAACAGAAATTCTCAGTTAATTGAACATGTGCATTATTACTAAAAGAACAGCTCCAACAATGACAATGTATCTGAGACTGGGCATTTGCAGCCACCAGTGTTTTATCCATTTTCCATGTAAACCTACTCTCACAAGTGATTAAAACGGCTTCCAACAATTGTGTATATTATGAGTGCAAAACTTGCTTTCAGAAGCAGCAAGCTGAAGGGGAAAGGAACTTAAATCTCCAATAACAGTCTAAATAGATAACAATATTTATTTCACCTCCAGAAATTAAAAGAAGGATCCTGTAGGATCCCGAAGGTACGACATAATCGAATTATATAACTTATACTACTACATTACAAAATTAGCATCCTGTCAGAAAAACAAACATATTACTTATCTTCGGCATGTAGAGCATCATCTTTTTCAAACCAGAAGATGTCACAATGTACAACCTTCCATGTGAATATTTAATAGTATCTACTATGACTTTGACTTGTGCCACAGTTCTTCATACATAGCACATTTTATACGCATATAATAAAATAACTCACTTTTGGAGGACAATGTACAACAATCATGAGTCACAACTGACTCACAGATAAAGAAGAGGTAGGCAGGATATGGATCTGTGCAAAAACCAAGGATATGTTCTGTACAAAAATGACAACAGAACAATTTTTCAAGGACCATGTATAATGTACTCTTGCTCTTCTCAGAAGCAGAGTCATTTAAGAGAACCCAAGAAGTATTTTGCATTCAGTAGTATCCATACCTTTTAATTTTTCCTTCTTACTTGGCAAAAACACTTGAATTGATGAGTTCACTAAATTTAACTTGCTACTGTACTCGGTCACATCTGTTTTCAGATTTTTAATTGCATCTGCATCAGTAGCTTGTAGTTAATTAATATCATGTATACATTCTTTTATTTATTTCATTGCTTGCACGCAGACAAGAACATTCATGCACAAGACGCATGATTACAAATATCTAAATCCTTTATTTGAAAAAGTGCTAGTAAGGCTCATTTTTCATATCATTTAGGTCTTCATGGATATGAGGGTATCAGCTGGTGATGTCCTAAGCGACAAATTTTTAAAAAACCAAAATAGGTGGAAGTCCATGCTATGATTTTTCTAAATTTTACATGGCCTCAAAAGCAACTGGATCAATTTTGGAACACAAACACTTTACTTCTGTCTTAGGAGCAGCATATAAACTGGAGTTGAACTTGAAAACTTACCATCAGCTGCAAATTATAGAATTTGGAGAAAGTATTCTGGAGATTTCACTGTACTGTGGTTGTTGGGTTGTTACTCTTCTCACTAGGCCTTTGCTATGACCATTGCTGGATCCTGAGTGAAAGAGAACTTTGGTCTCCCCTACTTGTTGAATTCTAGAAATAGCAAAGGATTTTTACTCAGGAAATAAAGTAATAAGTGGTTATTCTACATCAGAAAAATGTTTACAAGCTTGCAAAGTTTCGTAAGGGCTGCAGCACGTAAGAAAAGCTAGGAACACGCATTTTCTTCCATGAGCTTATGCTCACTCTAAAGCATAAGCATAAGCTTATGCTCACTCTAAAGCATTAGGACAACGCTATATCTCTTTGCGAGCAGCTGGTGTGTGTGCACTCCAGAAATGAGCACTATGGGGTTATGAACTTGGCAACACTTTCCTGTATGTTATGCCTGAGGTTATTCTCCCATCTCTGGAAAAATCAAATAAAGAATTGTAAAGCTAAAACAGTTCTTGATGTATACGCCTAGAAACCTTCTTCTTTACTTTCAGGCCGGTGCCAATACAACTTCAAATAAAGTCCTTTTTTGTTTGTTTAAATAACCAATGGGAAATAAAAAATGCATTCTCATCTGGAAGGCATCTTTAATATCCATCTCACAACATCACTTTCTTTGTTAACTATGAGTAAAAGAGCCCCTTTTGTGGCTTCCTTAAGTGGATTATTAGCACATCATTATCACCATGCAAATTATGTAATATAGGAAAGTTATAACGAAAAACAAAGTGACATCATAGTGAAGACCTCAAAATGCAGCACTGGGTTAGGACAAGTAGCATTTCAGATGTTTCACACCTATCTGCTAGGAGACAAGTACTTTCTGTTTTATTCTGTCCAGAGCAAAAGTGATTCTTCTCACTTTTATTTCTATAATGTCTGAGAATATAAATAATGACCAGCAACAAAAAATTTATTTTTCTGTATCTTCTAATATAGATCAAAGCATTGATTTTTTATTAGCTTAAATTGTTATTGATCTTCTTGTAATCTTAGATATCATAGCTCTGTAATACAAAAGTAAGAAGCAAAATTATCAAGGATGTATTCAAACAGAAGATAACAGTCAGTGTATGGTTCAGATTCAAGCATGGCTAAATTATAAATAATTGTAATCAGTCGAAATAGAGAAATTAGAGATATATAGTGATATTTTTAGTGGCAAATGTACACATTTTAGCAAGTCTGATTCAGGTTATTTGAGATCTTGAGTAACCGTTTATTTTGGAAGTCAGATTATCAACTTTCAGACTTAAATGTAGGTTCCCAAATAATCTTCACTGACCCTTATGAAGTATGCAGAAGTTTCTGTTTGCATGGAAATAAAACCAGCACCTGCCCATGCACAGTATTATTTCTCAAGACTTAATCTGAGAATTTATAAATGCATAGACATGTTCAATTTTGTGAAAAACTGTGCTTCTTCTTGAAAGCATTTTTAAAAAAATGTACTAATTTCTGTAAACAATACCTCCTCAAATCTGCCCATACCATCTATATATTGAGTTTGTGTAGGGAATCTATACAATATACATGAGATATTATTAGATTGCTCACTGTGTGCTCATAAATGCATGCCATGGTTGCAGCCAGAAGTAGTCATAGTTCACACTGAAAATGGATCAGTAGGACTACGCATACATAAATACACATTTCTTTCTTAACCCAGAAGACAGTTAAATTTGTATTATAGCTAAGAGCCTAAATACAGTTAGATGGAAAGGTAAATGAGCCATAGAATTTATCTGAATATTCAATAAAACAGGAAAAAGAAATGGGACAAGTCAAATGATTTATTCTCCAGCTATATAGTGTTAGTATTTGAAATATATTTTGGCTGACAAAGTTAGTGTTGGTTCAGAGAAGATACAAACAGCAGCTTAAGTAATGTCAGGTATTTGGATCTGATATGGATGTCTATAAATTACTGAACAATAAGAAATTATCTATCTTAAAATATAACCTTTTTTCTTGCAATGCTTCCAATTTCAAGATTTTAATGGCAATGACAAATTAATTGAACTGGAGCAATTATATCTATCTAGTGTTCATTATTTCAGAAGTACTGTCTTCTATGCTTTTTCGACTAGAGATGTACAACAGTGTGTTTATGCACCAATTATACGAGATAGTATTCATCCTTCACCTTTTAGGAAAGAAAACACTGCAAATATGTTCAGCATTTCTTAGTGTCTTAGATATTCATTATTTCCATGTTAATCCAGGATTTGATATTATTAAGCAAAGGAAGTAAAATACACAAAGTTTGTGTATAAATACAATCTCCAAATTCCATCTCCAATCAACATTTGTCCAGATGGCACTTTTATTCATAGAATCATAGAATGTCCTGGGTTGAAAAGGACCTTAAAAGTCATCTAGTTTCAACCCCCCTGCTGTGGGCAGGGTTGCCAATCACTAGAGCAGGCTGCCCAGGGCTCCATCCAGCCTGGACTTGAATGCCTCCAGGGATGGGGCATCCACAACTTCCCTGGGCAACCTGTTCCAGTGCCTCACCACCCTCTGCATGAAAACTTTCCACCTAATATCCAACCTAAATCTCCCCTCTCTTGGGTTAAAACCATTCCCCCTCGTCCTGTCACTATCAACCCCTGTAAATTCATTAGTACCAAAGAGAAACTTTTTATTCAGTAGATCAGAAAATGTGTTTTATGAACATAGTATTTATCTTCAAGAGTTCAATGCCTATACAGTATTTCTCACTATAACAGAAAAAAAAAAANCTCTAAAGCATTAGGACAACGCTATATCTCTTTGCGAGCAGCTGGTGTGTGTGCACTCCAGAAATGAGCACTATGGGGTTATGAACTTGGCAACACTTTCCTGTATGTTATGCCTGAGGTTATTCTCCCATCTCTGGAAAAATCAAATAAAGAATTGTAAAGCTAAAACAGTTCTTGATGTATACGCCTAGAAACCTTCTTCTTTACTTTCAGGCCGGTGCCAATACAACTTCAAATAAAGTCCTTTTTTGTTTGTTTAAATAACCAATGGGAAATAAAAAATGTATTCTCATCTGGAAGGCATCTTTAATATCCATCTCACAACATCACTTTCTTTGTTAACTATGAGTAAAAGAGCCCCTTTTGTGGCTTCCTTAAGTGGATTATTAGCACATCATTATCACCATGCAAATTATGTAATATAGGAAAGTTATAACGAAAAACAAAGTGACATCATAGTGAAGACCTCAAAATGCAGCACTGGGTTAGGACAAGTAGCATTTCAGATGTTTCACACCTATCTGCTAGGAGACAAGTACTTTCTGTTTTATTCTGTCCAGAGCAAAAGTGATTCTTCTCACTTTTATTTCTATAATGTCTGAGAATATAAATAATGACCAGCAACAAAAAATTTATTTTTCTGTATCTTCTAATATAGATCAAAGCATTGATTTTTTATTAGCTTAAATTGTTATTGATCTTCTTGTAATCTTAGATATCATAGCTCTGTAATACAAAAGTAAGAAGCAAAATTATCAAGGATGTATTCAAACAGAAGATAACAGTCAGTGTATGGTTCAGATTCAAGCATGGCTAAATTATAAATAATTGTAATCAGTCGAAATAGAGAAATTAGAGATATATAGTGATATTTTTAGTGGCAAATGTACACATTTTAGCAAGTCTGATTCAGGTTATTTGAGATCTTGAGTAACCGTTTATTTTGGAAGTCAGATTATCAACTTTCAGACTTAAATGTAGGTTCCCAAATAATCTTCACTGACCCTTATGAAGTATGCAGAAGTTTCTGTTTGCATGGAAATAAAACCAGCACCTGCCCATGCACAGTATTATTTCTCAAGACTTAATCTGAGAATTTATAAATGCATAGACATGTTCAATTTTGTGAAAAACTGTGCTTCTTCTTGAAAGCATTTTTAAAAAAATGTACTAATTTCTGTAAACAATACCTCCTCAAATCTGCCCATACCATCTATATATTGAGTTTGTGTAGGGAATCTATACAATATACATGAGATATTATTAGATTGCTCACTGTGTGCTCATAAATGCATGCCATGGTTGCAGCCAGAAGTAGTCATAGTTCACACTGAAAATGGATCAGTAGGACTACGCATACATAAATACACATTTCTTTCTTAACCCAGAAGACAGTTAAATTTGTATTATAGCTAAGAGCCTAAATACAGTTAGATGGAAAGGTAAATGAGCCATAGAATTTATCTGAATATTCAATAAAACAGGAAAAAGAAATGGGACAAGTCAAATGATTTATTCTCCAGCTATATAGTGTTAGTATTTGAAATATATTTTGGCTGACAAAGTTAGTGTTGGTTCAGAGAAGATACAAACAGCAGCTTAAGTAATGTCAGGTATTTGGATCTGATATGGATGTCTATAAATTACTGAACAATAAGAAATTATCTATCTTAAAATATAACCTTTTTTCTTGCAATGCTTCCAATTTCAAGATTTTAATGGCAATGACAAATTAATTGAACTGGAGCAATTATATCTATCTAGTGTTCATTATTTCAGAAGTACTGTCTTCTATGCTTTTTCGACTAGAGATGTACAACAGTGTGTTTATGCACCAATTATACGAGATAGTATTCATCCTTCACCTTTTAGGAAAGAAAACACTGCAAATATGTTCAGCATTTCTTAGTGTCTTAGATATTCATTATTTCCATGTTAATCCAGGATTTGATATTATTAAGCAAAGGAAGTAAAATACACAAAGTTTGTGTATAAATACAATCTCCAAATTCCATCTCCAATCAACATTTGTCCAGATGGCACTTTTATTCATAGAATCATAGAATGTCCTGGGTTGAAAAGGACCTTAAAAGTCATCTAGTTTCAACCCCCCTGCTGTGGGCAGGGTTGCCAATCACTAGAGCAGGCTGCCCAGGGCTCCATCCAGCCTGGACTTGAATGCCTCCAGGGATGGGGCATCCACAACTTCCCTGGGCAACCTGTTCCAGTGCCTCACCACCCTCTGCATGAAAACTTTCCACCTAATATCCAACCTAAATCTCCCCTCTCTTGGGTTAAAACCATTCCCCCTCGTCCTGTCACTATCAACCCCTGTAAATTCATTAGTACCAAAGAGAAACTTTTTATTCAGTAGATCAGAAAATGTGTTTTATGAACATAGTATTTATCTTCAAGAGTTCAATGCCTATACAGTATTTCTCACTATAACAGAAAAAAAAAAAGAGAAAAAACCTTACTTTGCACTCTAGACTCAAATACACTCATGAACCTTGTTTTGATAGTGACTATGTCAAAAAGCATTTTTGATGTGGGCACAGTGCAAGTATTCCCATTTGCTGAGTTGGCAAGCTAAAAATTAACAATCACAAATGGTCTTGCCCAACCAAAGCATCCTCTAGAAGTCCCCTCGTGCCCAACCAAAATGTCTTCCAGCAGCCCCTGCACGTTACTTCCCTAACTCACTAGGTTATGTCTAAAACACTGTCCTAAGAACTCCAGAAGTAACTGCATGCATTTCAAGTAGCATTTCATACTCATGCATGTGCCCACTCTTCCAGATAACCCATGAAACTGTAGATGTATTGGGGGCTATTCAGGCAGAAGGCTCCAGAAGAATCATAGACAGGAAGGTTGTTCCAAGATGGGGGGATGAATTTCTCCTTATAAAACTGCAGGATTGTTTTCTATTGTGTGCATTTGTTTAAAAATGTAATGCAATTATTTGCTAATGAATGTAACATCAATGCTAAACCACTAGTGACGAAATTATGACAGATTTGCAGCCTCTCTGCCCCTTTGCTCAGCTTTCTCCTTAACTATTTACTCTTTAAAGGACTAGTTCTATCACTGACTGAAATAAATGCAAAAACTTTCATACTGATTTCCATGAACTCTGGCCTAGGGCTTTACTTCCTGTGCACACTGTCTTTCACTCTACTCTTATTCTTGAGTTCTACCACTTTGATGCAGAAGTATTTATCTACTTGTTCACTACCTTTTGAAAAAAACCCTATATGGGAAAAAACAAATCTGTAGTGTTGGTTACTTCATAATTTCAAATAAACCAACCTATAGCGCAGGACCTTACTGTAGATCTCCAAGATTTATTTACTATTATCTGTTTTGACATAAGATTGACTGTCATAACAAATCAACTGTCACAGTATAATTGGGGTTTTTTTTAGAACTCATTCATGGTAAAGAATGCAGTAGATCAAAACTAATTTTAAAAATCCCAAATATTATCTGATCCTAACTAGTGAAAAAACACACTTAAAGGATATGATACACTCAGTAAATGATAACTAGGAGGAGTTTCTTGAGTAGGCTGTAGAAATGTTATATTTCAAAACAACAGGTTACTGGTATACCTCACCCTTGTGTCCACAGAAGTTTGGATTCCTAAGGACCATGTGAAAGATACACATTCAACAAGAGCAAACCTGCTTTCTTTGGAGTCAACAGGAAAACTCCACAGACTTCAGTGACAGCTAATTTATGTGTACTTTGGGAAAAATCATGTCCCTAACATAATTTTATGGTTTTGAGCAAATACTTGTTAATATAGGCAAATATTTGTTAATATAGAAGGTAGTCTGGATAAGACACTTCTAAAAGCTGATTCTTAAATATTCTACATTTTTGTTGCTTTTAATATAGAAAATATTAAGGAAGGAATATGTATTTTCAATAAGCTACATTTTTGTCTTGTATTTTTGTCCTGATGTGCTGTTCTTGGATGGTGTTGAGCCTCTACCATCCACTTTCAAGAACATGAGCATGAGAGCTAAGCTTTATAAAACTGCTTTATTTTTTAGTTTTTCCTCAATGTAGAACAGAATAGAATTGTTCAGTTGGAAGGGACCTACAACNAAAATGCATTCTCATCTGGAAGGCATCTTTAATATCCATCTCACAACATCACTTTCTTTGTTAACTATGAGTAAAAGAGCCCCTTTTGTGGCTTCCTTAAGTGGATTATTAGCACATCATTATCACCATGCAAATTATGTAATATAGGAAAGTTATAACGAAAAACAAAGTGACATCATAGTGAAGACCTCAAAATGCAGCACTGGGTTAGGACAAGTAGCATTTCAGATGTTTCACACCTATCTGCTAGGAGACAAGTACTTTCTGTTTTATTCTGTCCAGAGCAAAAGTGATTCTTCTCACTTTTATTTCTATAATGTCTGAGAATATAAATAATGACCAGCAACAAAAAATTTATTTTTCTGTATCTTCTAATATAGATCAAAGCATTGATTTTTTATTAGCTTAAATTGTTATTGATCTTCTTGTAATCTTAGATATCATAGCTCTGTAATACAAAAGTAAGAAGCAAAATTATCAAGGATGTATTCAAACAGAAGATAACAGTCAGTGTATGGTTCAGATTCAAGCATGGCTAAATTATAAATAATTGTAATCAGTCGAAATAGAGAAATTAGAGATATATAGTGATATTTTTAGTGGCAAATGTACACATTTTAGCAAGTCTGATTCAGGTTATTTGAGATCTTGAGTAACCGTTTATTTTGGAAGTCAGATTATCAACTTTCAGACTTAAATGTAGGTTCCCAAATAATCTTCACTGACCCTTATGAAGTATGCAGAAGTTTCTGTTTGCATGGAAATAAAACCAGCACCTGCCCATGCACAGTATTATTTCTCAAGACTTAATCTGAGAATTTATAAATGCATAGACATGTTCAATTTTGTGAAAAACTGTGCTTCTTCTTGAAAGCATTTTTAAAAAAATGTACTAATTTCTGTAAACAATACCTCCTCAAATCTGCCCATACCATCTATATATTGAGTTTGTGTAGGGAATCTATACAATATACATGAGATATTATTAGATTGCTCACTGTGTGCTCATAAATGCATGCCATGGTTGCAGCCAGAAGTAGTCATAGTTCACACTGAAAATGGATCAGTAGGACTACGCATACATAAATACACATTTCTTTCTTAACCCAGAAGACAGTTAAATTTGTATTATAGCTAAGAGCCTAAATACAGTTAGATGGAAAGGTAAATGAGCCATAGAATTTATCTGAATATTCAATAAAACAGGAAAAGGAAATGGGACAAGTCAAATGATTTATTCTCCAGCTATATAGTGTTAGTATTTGAAATATATTTTGGCTGACAAAGTTAGTGTTGGTTCAGAGAAGATACAAACAGCAGCTTAAGTAATGTCAGGTATTTGGATCTGATATGGATGTCTATAAATTACTGAACAATAAGAAATTATCTATCTTAAAATATAACTTTTTTCTTGCAATGCTTCCAATTTCAAGATTTTAATGGCAATGACAAATTAATTGAACTGGAGCAATTATATCTATCTAGTGTTCATTATTTCAGAAGTACTGTCTTCTATGCTTTTTCGACTAGAGATGTACAACAGTGTGTTTATGCACCAATTATACGAGATAGTATTCATCCTTCACCTTTTAGGAAAGAAAACACTGCAAATATGTTCAGCATTTCTTAGTGTCTTAGATATTCATTATTTCCATGTTAATCCAGGATTTGATATTATTAAGCAAAGGAAGTAAAATACACAAAGTTTGTGTATAAATACAATCTCCAAATTCCATCTCCAATCAACATTTGTCCAGATGGCACTTTTATTCATAGAATCATAGAATNCATCCTTCTCCTTTTAGGAAAGAAAACACTGCAAATATGTTCAGCATTTCTTAGTGTCTTAGATATTCATTATTTCCATGTTAATCCAGGATTTGATATTATTAAGCAAAGGAAGTAAAATACACAAAGTTTGTGTATAAATACAATCTCCAAATTCCATCTCCAATCAACATTTGTCCAGATGGCACTTTTATTCATAGAATCATAGAATGTCCTGGGTTGAAAAGGACCTTAAAAGTCATCTAGTTTCAACCCCCCTGCTGTGGGCAGGGTTGCCAATCACTAGAGCAGGCTGCCCAGGGCTCCATCCAGCCTGGACTTGAATGCCTCCAGGGATGGGGCATCCACAACTTCCCTGGGCAACCTGTTCCAGTGCCTCACCACCCTCTGCATGAAAACTTTCCACCTAATATCCAACCTAAATCTCCCCTCTCTTGGGTTAAAACCATTCCCCCTCGTCCTGTCACTATCAACCCCTGTAAATTCATTAGTACCAAAGAGAAACTTTTTATTCAGTAGATCAGAAAATGTGTTTTATGAACATAGTATTTATCTTCAAGAGTTCAATGCCTATACAGTATTTCTCACTATAACAGAAAAAAAAAAA
>VZTO01011116.1:17593-29740 GCA_013400615.1 Syrrhaptes paradoxus
AAGTATTTATCTACTTGTTCACTACCTTTTGAAAAAAACCCTATATGGGAAAAAACAAATCTGTAGTGTTGGTTACTTCATAATTTCAAATAAACCAACCTATAGCGCAGGACCTTACTGTAGATCTCCAAGATTTATTTACTATTATCTGTTTTGACATAAGATTGACTGTCATAACAAATCAACTGTCACAGTATAATTGGGGTTTTTTTTAGAACTCATTCATGGTAAAGAATGCAGTAGATCAAAACTAATTTTAAAAATCCCAAATATTATCTGATCCTAACTAGTGAAAAAACACACTTAAAGGATATGATACACTCAGTAAATGATAACTAGGAGGAGTTTCTTGAGTAGGCTGTAGAAATGTTATATTTCAAAACAACAGGTTACTGGTATACCTCACCCTTGTGTCCACAGAAGTTTGGATTCCTAAGGACCATGTGAAAGATACACATTCAACAAGAGCAAACCTGCTTTCTTTGGAGTCAACAGGAAAACTCCACAGACTTCAGTGACAGCTAATTTATGTGTACTTTGGGAAAAATCATGTCCCTAACATAATTTTATGGTTTTGAGCAAATACTTGTTAATATAGGCAAATATTTGTTAATATAGAAGGTAGTCTGGATAAGACACTTCTAAAAGCTGATTCTTAAATATTCTACATTTTTGTTGCTTTTAATATAGAAAATATTAAGGAAGGAATATGTATTTTCAATAAGCTACATTTTTGTCTTGTATTTTTGTCCTGATGTGCTGTTCTTGGATGGTGTTGAGCCTCTACCATCCACTTTCAAGAACATGAGCATGAGAGCTAAGCTTTATAAAACTGCTTTATTTTTTAGTTTTTCCTCAATGTAGAACAGAATAGAATTGTTCAGTTGGAAGGGACCTACAACAATCATCTAGTCCAACCTCCTGCCCACTTCAGGGCTGACTAAGTTAAATCATATTAAGGGCATTGTCCAAATACCTCTTAAACACTGCCAGGCATGACTATAGCTTTTATGATAACTATGGAGTCTATGATATTCCTGGCAACAGCTTAATTTACAAGGACTTGGATAACCATCTCTGCTCTATTTCATTGACCAGCACCCTTGTATTTTTATCTCCTATTCAGTCATGTGTCTTTATANTTCAGGGCTGACTAAGTTAAATCATATTAAGGGCATTGTCCAAATACCTCTTAAACACTGCCAGGCATGACTATAGCTTTTATGATAACTATGGAGTCTATGATATTCCTGGCAACAGCTTAATTTACAAGGACTTGGATAACCATCTCTGCTCTATTTCATTGACCAGCACCCTTGTATTTTTATCTCCTATTCAGTCATGTGTCTTTATAAGCATTCAGACAATGAGCCATCAATAGTTAATGTAGCAGTTGATGTGCCTGGTTCAAGCTAAAATATTTGATAGCAATGTTTATGAAGCAGATATAGAGTGAAATGGGAGTACATAGTCTTGTTGATAGTTTCAGGCATTCACCACATGCCCCTCCTTCTCTAAATATTTATGTTTCTGTCTTTTTTCTCGTATCCCAGCTTTTTCTTCTGCTGGACTGTCACATCAGTCTTCTTCAGTCATCAAGTATTTATCACAAAGTCCACAGTTTTTAAGAGAAAATCTCCCACTTATAAATATTTGCAATATACTACTGAATACACAGAACTTCACAAGAGTAAGGAAATAAACTCGTACGTACAGTTATACCTATGATTGTGCTCTGTTGGGAATATGCTGTCAGTATAAAAAAAAGACAGACAAGAAAGGAGCCAGCTAAAGCATTGTCCTACTTACACCAGTGATAGAGCCAGTCCATGTTTTGACAGATAATAGTAGTTAGGAGTCATCAGCCATAATAAAACTGGTATTTAATAGTATGCAAAGAACTTTTATTCACTTTTACATAGAAAAACAACAGCCATGTATACATGTTCTGTAAGTAACTGAGAAAGGTAACACTTTAATTTTTCCTAAATGTTTCTAAGGTTAAACACAGCTAATATTTCAGCATTGTGTTCCACTTAAAACATTGCAACTTAATAATGCCAACTTTTCTTTGAACTACAGATGATCTGTCTCTCCATTATACAGTCAAATCCCATAAAAAATGTACATATCTTTATATTTACTCTATTAAAATTAATTTATGTTTAATATCTAGTTTTGCATAACTATCAAAAAAGCACCATTCCAATTTGCTTATGAAAATATTTATGTCCATATTTAGGAATCTAAACTGATTTTTGCAGTCACAAAGACTTGCTACTTGCACCGAATTTAGTGGAAACTGCATGGGTTCAGAACACCTGAAAATGAAAACATTTTTGTTTAGTAGCCTGAACAACTGTTCTCTGAGACAGTGGAAATTCCCTAGGGACAGCAACAAGCACCGGATTAAACTTACTTTTTACACATGTATACTGACTGCCTCACTGGACTTCTGAGACAGAAAGATCGAAACTTCCACCTCAGACACATGGGATAGGATTTCCATTTCACTTCTTGGAATTCTTTTCAAATTATTCCATGGAAATGTGATAAAAAATGTTTTATCTTGCAATGTAAAGAAAATTGATGGAGACCTTACAAAAGCCCTTGGTACAAGAGAAGGTTTTAGTACTTCAAAAAAAAGTACTGATTATTTGTCCAAATATAGAGGATGCCATTGGTACTCTATGTTCTTCAGCATAGCCAGAAAGAAATAAATGGGGGAGAAAGGCCATCTTTCCATCTTCATCACAAGAACAAGAGCTATTTTAAGAAAACTTTTGGTCAAACTATTATTTCTACCCAAACAGAAAATACCTGAAATTGCTTAGCAAGTGTCCAATTTTAAATCAACAAAATTAATTTTCAATTATTTAAAAATGTGGGGTTTTTTTCTGGTGGGCTAATTAACTTTGAATCTATGTCACTGCATGTATCTATATGTAGGTCACTATTTTGTATCTATGCACTATATGCACACACACTTAAGCACGAAATACAACCTCAGAATAAGACCCTACTGACTTACTGTTGTCTTCATACACCCTTCTTGTCCCTGGCACTAAAACATTCATTGTTCATCAGTACTGGAAGAAACTGCAAGGCTATCAACGAAATTCTCTAATCTCATTCCTATTAAATTTTAATATTGATCTAATTAAATAAATTGGTTCAATAAGGCAAGGTCATTACATTTCTCTCTTTGGATTTTCCCATCTATTGTGCCTGCAGTAAACATTTCTAAATAAGTGGTATCTTATTAGATGAAATAAAACCTTAATGATTACCAGTATATTTCTATTACTTATTTTATTACTGCATTACTGTAGGTAACAATTAAGAGTTTATTTGAAATCTATGGAGCAATAGGGGGGTATCAAAGTATTCTTCCTAGCATTGCAGTCCCACACTTTAAACAATTCTACTATCTATATCGAGAAAGAACAGATTTTTAAGTAGTGCTAATGATAATATTTATTAGAGAGAAAAAAAATTCAACATCTAGAAGAATTTTTACTTAATTAAAACTAGGTGCTTAGATCTCCACCAGAGAAGTTCAATGGAATCACAATATACTCAAAGTTGCTGGAAATAAAAAAAATTAAGTAAAAATAGACTAAGAAACTGGAGCCATCTCCCCTCCATGTTCCCTGTCAAGACCAAAAAGAAAGTGTGACTTGAATTCTTTAGTACTGGATGTTTCCCTCTCTCGTAAAGACTTATAGTAGAGATACTTTAAATTAAATAAAATTCTAAAGAAGCTAGTACAGAAACAGGAAAGTAAATTGCTCTGTTGTACCTGTAATATTAGAAGGTCTTTCATAAAGTTGTAAATTTTTACTATATATTTTATCACACGAAAAGTTATACATTAGTTTACTAGCTACCACTAACAGAGTTGTTTATTATTGCTGTAAAATTTCTCAGAGGAGGATGCTGTCTCAGAAATAGATTAATATGTATTTCAGTAACACCCTGTTCCTAGGCCTGGATAGCTAGCCTTGCTTTGCAGGGGGTTTGGACCTCTTGAGTTCCAGCGGTGTCTCTCAGTATAAACTATTCTGTGATCTCTACCAAAGAACAGCATATTCACACTGCTGTACTTTTACAAGGTATGGACGGACCTTTAAATTTAGGGTTTCTATACCCAGGAAGAATTCATCTCATGTAAGTTTAGCCATCTAAAAGTTAACCATCCAAGCTAGGTATCAAAGCTCTTTCTATAGTCACAAGAAAAAAAAACAAAAAACAAAAAACCAAAACAAACCAAAACAAACTACAAACCACCAAAACCAGAGAATTTCCAGGTTCCCCCTACCCATTTTACAGAATGAATTGCCCTTTCTGAAGGACCTAATTTTCCCATTTTCTTATAGAGAGATCCTATATGATTAAGACTGAACACTTAACTTTTGACAGATTTATGAGTTGGAATGCATTGTACTATAAAAGACATAGCATAGGTGCAGATTCCAATCATCAGAACATGAAAAGAGATATAGCCATGTAAAAAAAAAAAAACCTAAATCTCCTAACATAAATGCTCAGTGAAATCAGAATTTAGACCTTCTTTTCAAAAAAAAATTATGTACCAACATATTTTGCCCACTTGAAAACACCAGCATAACTACAGCAATGTCAGTGATGGCATGACATTTCTCTCATCAATAAATTTTCTCTAAAACCAGGTTTTTTATTCAAAGACTGAAGAAAATCAATGGATTACTGTAAAACAAGGCACTAGTCAACGAATACAGGTCATGATCTCCCACTTTCAATTGGAACAATATTTCACTGATGAAGTTTGCTTTCAAATTGTGATTATCAAAGGCTTTTCAGCCTTGCAACAGCATTTCTCTAGGCTCTGTTGGACTCTGAAGTGTAAAAACTCTTTGTCAACATCTAAAATTTAAAAAAGCTGACTTTCTTGAAATAAGCACAAAACTTTCAAAAAAGTTGCAGTATCAGTGACTTAAAGTAAAAAAGTTTAAATATTTAATTTTGATTCAAAGGACTTTGAAACAATTTAATATTTTAATTAAAATTACATAAACATTCAAATTGAAAATCAAACAATTGTGTTTGAAAACTTAATTTGGAATTTATTTTCTCAGAGTCATCCACAATACAATTCTGTTATTGGTCCAGATTCAAACTGAAAGTAACTCATCAAAGTGAAAAGATTTTACACATTTTCATCAAACATTTAATAATGAGCCCAGTGATGTCTACCTAAATTCCCAGGGGAGGATAGGAGAAAGAGACTGACTTTGACAATTATCAGAGAAATTGTCCTGACTTTGACAATTATCAGGATCCATTTTAGCATCTTAAAGTCTCTTAAAGCACTCACAAAGTTGTTCTGCTTTGTCATTTTACACAGCCACAGGCCTGGACCATGTTGTTATCTCTGTTCCTGGTAATATATTATTCAAGAGGCAATGGGCACAAACACAAACACAGGAGGTTCCCTTTGAACATCAGGAAACATTTTTTTAATGTGAGGGTGACTGAGCATTGGCACAGGTTGCTCATAGATGTTGTGGAGTCTACCCTCAGAGATATTCAAAAGCTATCTGGACGCAGACCTGGGCAGCCTGATCTTAGTAACCCTGCTGGAGCAGAAGAGTTGGACAAGGTGACCTCCACAGGTCCCTTCTAACCTCAACCGTTTTGTGATTCTGTGACTATTACATTAATCTCTAAGTAAATCACTGAGCAAGTACATTATTAATGAACAAAATATACCTATTTGACTAGAAAATTATGACCTATGAACATTTTCATGTAAATACCTCAGCATCTTCCATACCTTGAAACTTACTTTTGTAAGACTAAAAGAAACAATAAAACAACCACAAAACAAGCCTAGTTCAGCATTGTTTATCAGAGCACATTTATAATTATTAGAACTCTTATAACTCTTATGATTAATTACAAGTCTTACAATGACATAAATTGCATTTTTTTCAATGTTTGGTTACAAGACAACTAGTATAGGTGACATTTTCTAGACAATATAGCTTAGAGAAGATTATGGTGAAATCTGCTTGAGAAAGTTGTAACAAAACATTTTCCTCTTTCCACCATTCAAAACAGAAGTTACAGTTTCTAACTACAGTTACTAACCTTTTTAGTAGAGCACTTTTTTATAATACAGAAAAAGACCTAATTTTACTCCAATAAAATAAAAACATACTGTTAAGTGTGCTTCCCCATTACAATAGAGCTGTACTTAGCAATTATAATTTTTTGCTGGACTCAAGAGTCATGACCTAAATGCAATAAATTCCTAGCTTAAGGGAACATGAAGTACAGATCCAAATACACTTTTCTTAGAGGCTTCTGCTGTCAACAGGCAGCTTTGGGAAGAATAAACAAGACCACTTGTGAACTACATTCTTAATATCAGAAGACCTACTATGCACAGAACACTTCTCCACTGCACTATCATGTAATTATAATAATTTTAGTAAAAATATTCAGATGCATGTCTCATTCTTTGTGTGAATGATCCCACACAAAGTAGAATCTCTCCACAGTGAAGTCCAAAACAAAGAACACGAAGGGGTGTTCTGGGTCAAGTTCAGAGGTTAACCAAAGGTACTGTGATATATAATGTCTTTTACACCAACTTCATCCTGAAAACAGTTTGGGGTTTTTACCCTGTCTTTGTCTAAGAAAGATGGATTCTGAATGTCATTCCTTAATAATTCAGGAATGAAAGTCTTCTGATTAATGATATATCTTTATTCATGGTACCTTATATTCATTGTTTCCTCCATCAACATTATTTTTGGCTTAAACAATTTCTTTCATTTTTACCTAATCGCTCCATCTTCCTGCCTTTCCAGGAAAATTTACAACCTTGCTCATATTCCCACTCAACTCAGTTTTCCCCAGAAGTAAAAAAGCTTCAATTTCTCTTTTCATGCAAAAGATGCTATTGCCTCTTTCCTCTCAAAGACTTTTTCTGAATCTCTTCCAACTTGAGGTTGGCTCTCAATCACTCCTGAGCCAAAACTCAGCAATAAGGTTCAAACCACCTTAATTAAATTTTGTTTAATTGCATTAATACTTATCTATTTCTAATAGAAATCTCTTACGTAATAAATTTCAGAATTATATTCACCTCTTTTATACGCACCTCCCATTGGCTACCTAAAACTGTTCTATAACTTATACTTTCCCTCTCTACTACTGCTACCTAAAAGGTCAGAACATAAATTTTTGTTATTAACTGCTAAATATAGGGCCTTCATCTTTGTACTGTGCAATATCATCCCACCTCTGTTACTCTTGTTCCTGTGTAATAATATATTCATTCCCTTAGCTGACTGTTCGACTCAATTTTGTGTCGTCTAAAATTTCTCCTAGCATGCTCCTTCTTGTTCTCGAATTAACAAAAATTGATCTCAAAACACATTCTCAATCAACCGCTACTACTACTACTAGCCTCCTTCCAACCTGTAAATGTCTACTGTAAGTGAAATTTTTTCCGCTCTCTCTTTTATTACTTAACTTACTAATTATCTTACTTTTTCTTATTCACTTCACATCTACTGGTAATTTAAATGGGGCCACTTCAAACGATATGTTTTAGGGATATCATAGTTCCCTAGTCTAACAATTCTGGTACCAGAGTGATGTTGAATTATTTTGTATAAAGATAATTTTGGTAAATCCCTGTCATATTTTTAAGTTAACTTTTTCACTTATTTTTAGTTTTCCCTCCAAAATAAGTTTTTAAGTCTTCTCTATTACTATATTTAGTCTAACTGGTCTGTAATTGTCTGCTCACTTTTTTCCTCCTTCCCTAAATGTAGCTGTTCAGTAAAACACAGATGTTCATAAAATTAAGACTGCTACTTTAATGGAAATAAAGATTATTTCAATTATAGCAATTAACAAGACAACTATATTTCTGTAACTCAAATTTGAAACACATAGTTAACTCTATACATTGTTCTGTTGCACTATAGATCACTGTAAAAACTTAGAGCCAACTACAGTATACTTTGCATTTTGGCTACAGGATTAGCAGATGTAGCTGCAACAGCACTAACTAATATCTCAAGCTTCATGTTTAATGGTATTAATTATTTCTTACTTCAAATCAGATGAGATTTTTCAATGGCTCATTCATTACCCAAGTTTTCATGTGGGTTCTTTGTGTTCAGATTCCATTTATGAAAAGTGCCATGATTTTTCCAGAACATACTTTTAACTGTTTAAGACAATAAGCAAAACCAGTGTCCTAACAGAAATGCTTTGGAACGTAACTGTGTCAACACACACTTTCTACATGCAAAGCACTATGTAAATGCTAAGAAATAACTGAATTTTGAAAAACACTCAAGAAATCAAGAGCTAAAAGAAATATATGCTGATAGAGCAAGACTCATTAGATGTCACCTTATAATTAATTAATAATCATCATATAGTTATCATATATTTATGTATTCTTCTCTTAAATTGAGTGAACACAGAATTCTTCCTCTCCATGAGAACAGTACTGGGTAGCGCTTTGTCATAGGGCTATGTCCGGCAGCCAGCAATACAAGCTTGTCACTCATAAAGCCGTAAACAAGAAAAATACAAAAGTGTTATGCAGAATATCTCAAGTCCAAAAAGGAAGCTAAGTAGTATGGCAGTTGTATGGAAGTTATTCTCTGGGAGGGCTGTATTACTAGACTGTTATAAGGCCAGTCTTCCATACTTATACAGATTTCTACAGAATTGAATTGCTTACATGAAGATCTAGAAAACCTAATTGATGGGGAAAAAACCTCATCTGCTTTAATGTGTAAGCAGTATGTCATACAGTTTCTCATAAGGGAAACCCACACCTCTACTTAGATATAGAGATAAATGCTACCTGGAATACCTGGTACATGGTAGAGCAAAGTGTTCACTTGACAGATCAATTACTTTTAGGGGGTGTACCGCTATCATTCAAAAAATACACAACACCAAGATTTACTAGAAGAAAAAGTGATTAAAATCATATCATGATTCAGTTCCGTAGAATTTCTGTTTCTTTTCAGCTCTGTATCACATTTATGCTGAATATTATTTTCCTTAGCTAGGCTTCTCATTTTAGCAGGAGTTTTGCTTACATGAGACACAGAAACATTAAGGCTTAAGACACCTGCTAGCACTCAATAGAAGTATCTCACTAAGGGCGTGGAGAGTGCCCAGGAACTAAGTGACACACCAAATGGGGGTTCACAGATGCAGAACCTCCTCTCTCCTTCAGATTTCTAGCAATAACTCTTTGAATAAAGGATCTATTCCATCTTTCAGTTATTCTTGTGCATTCTTCTATGAGTAGACACCAGTGGAAAAGAAGCTCAACTGAACACAAATTAGAGAAAAACAAAAAAAGCCCCCTTTATTTTACTGCATATCAAGATCATTGCTCCTCCTTTTTGTTTGACCCAAGCAAAGTGTAGTCATTCTTACTGCCTGGGGCTAATGCTGAAGTTGCTAATGCTATTCTTCCAATTATTACAGTCTCTCTCTCTCCTTCAGCCCTTTCAGCTGGGAGATGCAAGAAAATTACACAGAGAAAAACTGCATTTTGACTGATGGTATATTTCAAATCTCTGGCCAGATATACAGACTGAACTGTTTATTTGCTTTTAGTTCTAGTATATTGGAAAAAAATGTTATACTGATACATACTTTTGAAATATAATATAGTCTTTATTATTTTAACTCAAGGAATGCATTCTTCAGTTCCTAAAAAAAGACCAGGGTAATTTTATATAAAGAAATTTATATAATTATATTAAAAATGAATAAAAATATTAAGATAACAGTTGTCTTTTGTTGTGCATAGTTGCTTATTTAACCTACATAAGCTAGTTTTATTTGTTGTAATGCTCGTTAGAAACTCTTATCTGGAATAGTCTGTAGGCAACATCTTCACTCTTTTTTCTTCATTCCCACCATTAGATCTTTAATTTATATGATCCCTCATGTGTTGTAAATGCTAGAGCAACAGCCAAAAGAACCAGTAGCTACAAGCCTTCATCTTGCTCTCCTTGAAGTTACCAGCATTACTCCTATTCATAACTTTAAAGAGACAAGTCCCAAAGAGGTCAAAACAGGTACTATTAAATTGACAGGAGTTCTGCAGCTGACCTCAACAGGAGCAGAATTTGGGCCTCAAGCAATAAATTAGGGTTAAAGTAAGTGGCATTAAGTAGAAAACTGGTGAACCTAAAAAAAACCCCACTTTATTATAAACTACATACCTGAGGCAGTGCTGAGTTAAGCTGTCGCTGGAGGGAGTCTCTGTCGTAGATGACATCCTGTAGGCGTTGTTGTGCAAGTGACAAGCTTTCCTGTGTCTCCCGAAGAGTATCAAGGAGACGGTCCCTTTCATCCAGCATGTTCACCATCAGCTGCTCAAAGTGAGAATCCGAGTCCGAGCCGCTGCTTTGGGACCCCCGTTGACTCATCGGGGTGTCCTCATTTATCGTTGGCATCACTTCACACATCATTTCTTTAAAAAAAATACAAATCAAGGAAAAGCTTTTTAGTTGAAAAGCATTTGAGGGGATTTCATAAGAATTACCTTTGTCACATGGGCACAGTTAATAGATTATTGCATTGTTCCCTCTTTCAACTTTGTGCTTTCAATGTTAATCAAATGGTCAATAGACAGGGATTAAATACAGTGACTAATTCCACACAGCAAAGACTTTGAATGTGCTTCCTAAACTGCTAGAAGAATGACTGGAAAGATGGAGGGTAACAGAATATTTTAAATTATTAATAGTTTTGCAAATAATGCTCTCTTAAAATGACAGAAAATATTTCCTCCGCAACTGTAGTCTCCTTTATTATTGATTTTCTCCCCTCTCTTACTTAATGTCATTGTTGAGTTGTCAGCATTGATGCCAATAGCTGCCTTTAATTGCCAGATTTTGTCCTGCTCTAGGCATTTCGACAGTACAGCTCAGGCTAACCATTGATCCGGTATCATGCTGCCTTAACAATGCCAGGTTAATCTATTTTTCTATCTAGTTATTCCCACTCTCAGGGGATATTATTCTCCAGTGATCTCGTTCAGTAAGAGGTCAAGAAATAGAAACTCTCTGCTAATTACCATCCCTGTGATATCTTGTTCAAATTAAATTACCAAGGACAGAATCACTTGTTTGCTTCCTAAAAACGGTCCTCAGCAGAGCAAATAATATCATCTAGTCCCATTTTTCAATTAAAAAGCTTCTTATATAAATCTCAAAACCTCAGTTTGCGTACAGGAAGAAGCTTATGCTATGAGCTACTGGGTTCAGCAGACGAAGAAAAAAAAACAAAGATATGACTCAAATATATGGTCTCAAAGCTCAGATTTTATTTTTTTTAAATAAAAAGACTGTTTAAATAATGGATGGCATCTACCTTATGAAAGTCACCCAAAGAATCAGAAATTTTTTTTCTAGTCTGACTGAAGAAGTACAGCAGACATAACTTTATACTTAGCTAAGGGTTAACTTACAGAAAACCTCTTATTGTAGTAGCTCTTGGAAACCTTTTATCTCAGCAAGTGGGATCAAGGTGCTTTTGGTTAACCTACTGAAAGTTAAGATATTTTACTTAGGAGTTTGCTGTGGACCTTCTGGACATACACTTTGTTTACAGTACATGTGGTTGACACACTTCTGTTGTTAAGAGAGCCATCATGTAACATTCTCACAATTTCAGCCTCAATACTATGATTGATAAGCACTACATATTCTTAAATCTGGTCTGCTATCCAAAGTAGGAAAATAGAACTTGTGAAAGTGCAATTTATGAAAAATGGAAGATCTGGCTGTTACACGATGTGACTTAAAGACAGGCCATACACCAGGGAACAAATAAGCTAAGACACCTGTACTTAGAATCATAGAATCATAGAATCATAGAATCATAGAATGGTTTGCGTTGGATAGGACCTTAAAGATCATTAAGTTCCAACCCCCCTGCCATGGGCAGGGACACCCTCCACTAGCCCAGGTTGCTCAAAGCCTCATCCAGCCTGGCCTTGAACACCTCCAGGGATGGGGCATCCACAACCTCCCTGGGCAACCTGTTCCAGTGTCTCACCACCCTCATAGCAAAAAATTTCTTCCTAATGTCTAGTCTAAA
>VZTO01011116.1:30383-71649 GCA_013400615.1 Syrrhaptes paradoxus
GTCAAAAGCTTTGCACAAGTCCAGGTAGATAATGTCTGTTGCCCTTCCTCTATCCACCAGCGCTGTGGCTCTGTCGTAGGCACGAATCGTCAGGCACGATTTTCCTTTGGTAAAGCCATGTTGGTTGTCGTCAATAACCTGCTTGTTTTCCATGTGCCTTAGCATAGATTCTAGGAGGATTTGCTCCATGAATTAATTCATTAAAACTAACTCCTCCTAAATCATCACTAAATAACAAGCAATCCTTGTGCTAACACCACTTGCTGCTAAGATTTACTGGGAAAATGACATGGCTTTGACAAGACTAGCTGTCCTTGATGATATTGTGAATGTTCATGCAGAATTTGGTATTCTTAGTTTTCAGTTCTTTGGCAGATGTGATAACTATCAGTTGGCACCACACATTGATATTTCAGCATGAATTATCAGCTACTACTATGTAGCTTTCACAGGTAATAGCTTCACTACTGAAGCTTCAGGTAGGTCTTGATCCTGTTTTAAAGTGTCTGGACTGGAGGCAAGGTAAAGGTTGCCTGTAGCTATTATCCACTTAGTAATTAATGAGGTGCAAGAGAAGCCATTAATAGCTTGAAGCAATAGATACTGAAAAGTTCCTCCTATCTCCAATGTATTTAGGCCAGGTATATTTACTCGGCATTATCTTATTTGAAGCCACATATCTCCATTACTTGTGAGGTTCAAAACTTTCTATTCCAGAAATCTTTGCCTTTCCTAAACTACAGGCTCCAGTAGGAAGCACCACAAGGTCCTTTCATATTATTATATGACATTAACACATTAGTGCCTCCTTTGTAGTAAAAAACTTCAAGTTTAAAAATATTTGCACCAACTGATCTTCATTATACCTACCTCTTCCTCTTCTGAGTATGGACGATGTGTCCTGTGAGGCACCAGAGATGGGGAGGGACTACGCCAGCAGAAAGCCATTTTGACTAAATGACTACCCATCCTCCTACACTTCAATTTCCCTGCAGAGGCAGAACAGCTTTTGGGGAGTTCTTGCTGATGTAACTGCTTTGTCCGCTGTCCACAGATATCTTGAGATGGGGGACTACCAGCAGAGGGGACCACTATCTTGCCTCCACGATCCTCTCACAATGTTGTGGGAGTACATTTCACTTGGTAAGTGGCCATCACTTTGTGGAGTGTCTCTACCCAGGTCCCACCTGTGGCTAACGAGTTTGGGATGGTCAAGTTCACATTGAGAAAAGGGATAACTAAAACCTCCAAGGCCATCTGCCACTTGTTCCATTCAATTGTAACTTTTCAGTATGCAGAAGGTGGCTAGAGATGAGGGTCTCTGCACACCCATTCTTCAAGACCAAAGAAAACAATTCAGATTGCTACTGAACCTTTCCTGCCGCATGATCATCAACTTCCTGCCCCAGGGTATCCTCACTTCAAGAAATTACCACCAATGTCCTGGTCCTGCACATGTAGATTGAGTTTATGGTCTGAATGTCACAGCATACACTACTACTGCTCACATGCAGTGGCAGAGTGAGAGTGGTGCAATTTTTCACACATGCTGGTGTGTGATGGGGAACAGGTAGGAAAATCTGTCTGCAAACAGCTGTTGCTACCTTAGCACCTTGTATTCAGACTAGTTAGAAAATCTCCTTGTATAGTTATTATGGGTATGTGGGGATACATAAGAGATTGTGGGGCAGCAAGGGAATCCATAGGTTGAATGCACATGGCACTATTACCACATCTTCTCCCTCTAAGCTGCTGCATTCTGGGAAAGGAGTGAACCACGCAGGGGGCTTATTTTGAAAGCCTGGGATGCATTATCTTCACATGTCACAATTAACAAACTTGGGCTATAAGTAAGACTGCAGAGAAAGCAGGGAACAGGTGGGCTGTAGCTGATGCAGGCAGTTGCTATTTGGAAGTTTTCTCCCACAGCTCACAGCCCCAGGAGAATCTTTAAAAGGTACAGCAGCTCTGGCACTCAGACCAGCGATGTACATTCCTTTTCAGCAGTTCGGAGATCAATACTATTATTCCACTGGAACCACATCCATCCCCTCCCTTCCTCCATCCTCAGCTTAGAGACAAATATAGAAAAGCAGTATGCTAACCTGGGCCAGATCAGAAATGCTGCTAAGGTGTGTCAGAAAGGTGTGCATTGACACTTGCAACAGTGAGGAGCAGGGGAAAGGGGAATCTTGGGCCATGATCTCACATGATCTGTTGTGGGTGCCAACAATGAGGACTTCAGAACAACTCTGAAGGCAACCCAGATTCTCAGGGTGTTCCTGGGTCATCAACCCAGAAAAAAAGGAAAAAAATTTCAAACAACTGCAGGTTTATTGTGGGATTCCTAAGTAAAGAGCTCTTGTAGCTCTTCATGAAAGACATATGTACCATGCTGTTCCAATTTATTATGATTTGAGTCTTCTTGCCTTTAGAATAGCATTCCTTTTTTTTTCTTTTCTTTTAAACTTTATCTGGCATTTATCACTCATGCCTGCCAGCAGATGGGATTCTTTCAATGTCCCAAGGCTACCACCATTTAACACTGTTCCCAAGAAATGCTGCCCTTCTTCCATCACATGTTCAAGAACAGTCACTTCCTCAGGATCTTATTGCATCCTTTATGACTTTTCTGCTTGATAGGAGGAAGGAATCAAAATACTGAGAATATCTGAAGAATTTTAAAAGGAAGAAAAAAAAAAGGAAAGAAGGAAAGAGGGGCTGCAACAAAAGCTAATGCAGGGAAAGCAGAGAAAGGACTTTAACAAAACTAGAGGATGAGTGTCAGCAAAAAGACCGATCACAATTCAGTAGCAGAAGATTGGCAGCAGAGGACAAATAGGAGGGCACATACGCACTAGGATCTTTTGTCGTGGGTTAATTTTTTTTTTCTTTCTTCCTTCTCTTCATAAATAGTTAGCAAGAAGCTATGTTTTGTATTCCTGCTCAGGAGAAAACTGATAGAAAAAGAATGTTTATAGTTATTGCTAGGATACTCTCAAGGACAAAATACATTCAGCCTCTCTCCTCTCCACAGACAGAGCGGGGGCGGGGGGAGAGACAGTCCAGCTTGTAGCTTGGGATTTGCTTTTAGGTCAAGATTGAGAAGCAGACTGACCAATTATTCCATCCCATGCATGTTATACCNNNTGAGTGCGGTTTCTGGGGATCATTAGCTGGCAACAAGCTGAGCCTTTTGGGGGGGGCAGTATCATTGTGTATCACCCATTCCCTCCCTCCTCCGGGGTCATTGCCCGGGAGTGGGCTGGACCTTTGGTCATCAGGTGGGGAGGGGCAGTATCACTGTGTATCACATTGCATATTTGTATATAGTATTATTTCCAATATTATTGTAGTTTAGTTATTAAATTGTCCTTATCTCAACCCACAAGTCTTCTTTGCCATTCACCTCTTTAATTCTCTCCCCTATCATTGGGTGGGGGCGGGGACTGTGTGAGTGGGTGTGTGTGGTTTGGCCCCCAGCCAAGGGCCAACCCGCCACATCTTTATATAGCAAGTGAATCACGTCAGGAAGTTACAAAAGTTCTTGAAGTTTCTAGAGCCTTCTGATGGTGTGCATGTATTAGACAACCCTTGGTTAACCACATGATGATGTGGTTCGCACATGGGGTCAGGACATTAGATTTAAGAGTAAGCTTACAGTTTAATTATAGCTGAAAGGAATTTACCAGAAGCACATAGAGTACCAAGCCAACACAATGCAGATGGAAACAACTGAGGAATTCATATTAAGAAAAATAGTATTGCTGTGATTAGTTAGGTCTGTTTGCTAATGTGGTCATGCCCTGGGTAATTTTAATTATATTTTTAAACTTCCAATGCAAGAAGAAGGCAACTTCTGATTTTCATTCTATGTAACTTTGAATCTTAAACCTAATTTTGGTGATTAAAAAATGCCAAAACCCCAACAATTTTTACTATGGTTTCATAATACAATCAACTGAAATATTTCATACACTGAAATCAGAAGGAACCATTGTAACTACCTACTCTTGCCCCACTAATCACAGACCACAAATCTGTGTTAGGCTGAAGTATATTTTATACAGGAAGGATTTAAACCATTAAACACTGAAAGTGATCTCTGTTGTAAAATAACCAGAATTAGTAATTCTTTCTGTGAATAATATATGCCTTTTTTTAACTGTATTTATAGGGGAGACACAGCCACATTGAACGCTGCAGTTCTTAAAGGCTCAGAATAAGGCTACTGGCAGGTCCGCTTCTATTACGTTTTAGACCTACCACACCACACATGTTTTTTGTGGATGATTCGTGAGTTTACAGAACTTTTGATACATCTCAGATACATTTCACTATATATGCATGAACCATTTTTCATACAGACAGGTCAGATGCATCCTAGACTTACTTGATATATATACAGTTCAGGAATAACAGATCCATGCATATGTGGCAGGTATTTGTCTCAAGTACACAGTTCTTAAGTCATGTAGATATCAATTCTACTCAGAACAGAACTCATCAGGATAAATAACGGACCATGTTTAAAATTCTTTTTTGTATTCCATTCTTACTGCTTCAAAGACTGGTTAGGCTCATAGGACTTTATTTTTGAAACCATAACTTTTGGATAGACACCCATACAGTCATAAACGGACATCTGGATATTCCATGTTTTCTAACTGTGTTTATCAGACAGTGGTTTGAGATCCTGCTCTCATCATACACTTGACTGTATATAACTATATAAGGCCAGGCTGGATGAGGCTTTGAGCAACCTGGTCTAGTGGAGAGTGTCCCTGCCCATGGCAGGAGGGCTGGAACTTGATGATCGTTAAGGTCCTTTCCAACCCAAACCATTCTATGGTTCTATGATAAGCAGGGAAAGCCCCAAAAGATCTAAGATCAGGGTGAAATGTCCCAGCCCTCTACTCTTCTGAACTGGTTTTATACAATGTAATAGGGTGTAAGTTCCTCATTCAACTCCATGTGCACATTGAAATTCAGATGCAAAAATATGTTCATCGAGTCTGTGCATGTATTTTAATCTTTCCATTCAGTCCGCATGTGGCAGCTCCTATGCTGAGATTTTTGTTATCCCAGGGTAGTATTCCTTTCATTAATCAATACATTCTTATCAACTACTACAAGGCAATCATAGTTACATACGTTTGATGAGTCCTACTAGGGAAAAATAATTAAGATCTGACAGTAACAGTAAAGGAAGAATGAGTAAAGACAAGCAACAGTGTGCATGAAGCATCAGAATCCCTTCTCGCAAGTTTACCATCAGAAAGCTTGAATTGCATTGCCACAATTCTGAATTGCAAACTTCTCTTGCAATTTTCAGGTAATGTAACAAATATAAGCAAAATTGCAGTTTACAAATATCTGCCGTAAACTTCAGAAATTTACAGTGGTCACTGAATCTTCTTTTTATTTTCCAAATCTGCACTGAGCAACCTGATCTTATTTTGTAGTTGGCCCAGCATTGGGCAAGAGGTTGGCACAGATGACCTCCAAAGGTCCCTTCTACACTGAATAATTACAGGTGCCTGGAAAGAGCTTTAAGTTCAAGGAATTCACTCACTTACCACAGAGATTCTGAAATTTAAGATACATTTAAATAAGGCTGAAGAGGAATTCGAAATAAAAAAACCTCAGGCCCCACATTGTGGCTCATCTCATTGCATTCATACAAAAAAAACCCACCTACATTGATTTTGTTAGGACAGCCTGCCTTGTGGAGAATTTGGGGCTCTATATACTTGGAAGATTGTCTACAAAAAATAAAGAAAATTGTCACTAAAAAATGAAAAATAAACTTCTTTTATACTTGATTACAAGTATCGCCACATTTTCAGATATTGCTATTTACACTGGATGTCCTAATCTCTGAGTGACATTAAAAAAAACCCAACAAACCAGCCCAAAAAACCCATCAAGCAGAGAAATCTTAAAATGTAACCACATGAGGATGGGAAACTAACAGGTACTTTTTAGACATCCATCTGTGCTTATTTTGGAAACATAAGCAATTACTCTTTGTCAGAAAACATACACAACATATAAACTAAAATATTATACTGGATGATAAAATGCCATGTCTCAGAATTAAATTTAAAAGTTTGAAAAGTCTCAACTTTTATAGCCTCACTTATATTCTGGCTTTACTGATCATTCAAATGGTTTAAACAAAGGAAAGATTTCAAGATAGGTTTTAATGCTTTATATTTTTTCATCTACCTGGTGAATCATAGTAAAGCAAATAATGGAAAAATATTTTTAGAATAAAGATTGCAAAGCTACTGAAGCCTAGCTTGGCAGGGGAACACATATGTACAGTAGTTACGTGGTACATACGCCTTCTGAAATCTAAAGGGAAGAAACAGTAAATATAAATAAATATTTTACCCAAAATTACAACACTGAAGTTGTTCCTATTCAAGGTCATAATCTCTTATCAAGTCAATATATGTAAAAGTGTCAGATGCTTGGTAGTTTTCTGATTAAGCTATTAATAAGAAATAAAAATATGAACACATTGCATTCTCTTCAAGAAAAAAACAAAAAACAAATCAATCAATCAAACAAACAAACCTCAAAACAAACAAGAAACACAGACTTGCTTTCTTCTCAGAAGAAAGATAGATGGTGATGAACTGAGTAAACTCAGAAATCTGTAACCAGCTATCAGGAGTCAGATTTGCAGAGACTGAGTGAATTCCCACTGAAGTCACTTACTAAAGATTTCTGTACCAAGACTCTGGTCACATGAAAGAAGAAGGAAAGATGAAGGAGGCGTCCTTCAGGCATCCAACTTGGTTTCCTAATTTGATACCTCAAATCCCACTTAATTATGCCAGTGGTGCCCAGCCATGCATCTAGCAAGTCCATGCAGCTCTTTGTGCCACTGGAGGAGAATTGCAGGCTGTTGGCCCCAGAAAACTGTCAGAAAAGGAGATGGAGGAGAAATGGAAGCTGAGAGGGAATAGACAATGAAGACCTTCATCAACCATCCTGGTCTTCAAGAGTAGGTAAGGAATAGGCTAGACAATTACAGCAGCAGCAACACACTACTAAGCAGCAAGTATCTTGGCTCTGTCAGGATATGACTGAAGGCACACTGAGTACAGGCATCCAAGAACACTGAGGGAGCTGGAATTTCTTTCAGTGGGTGTTAGTAACTGCAAGTGGTGGATTATACACCTCTATACCATGTATTCAAGACCACGGAAGTCCATGAAAACAGAATAAGCCCTCATGTAATTCTGTGCAGTACTTCCCATACAGCCAGGACTGCAAAGGAAAGGAAGGACTGGAGGGAAAGGGCTTAACAAGGTGACATGTGCTTCATTAATAGCTAAACATGCATAACATACCTCTTTATTCAAAGGAAAAAAAAAGAGAAATTTTGTGTGCCTTTGCCAGAAAAAGGCTGACTTGCCCTGTAGTAATTCAATTTAATTAAAGCTATGCTTGACTGATCTAAGCCAACACAAAGACTTTTAAAATGTTTCTTTCTTTAAAAAGAAAAACAAAAGCTCCATTGATACTGAACTTAGTATCTCTGCAGTAAGTTTACAACTTTACCCAGTATTCTGCATGTAAGTAAACCAATCCCTCAGTGAAATATGCATTTATTTTAAGTCACCAGCATTTTACTGTTAATACAAACACTGTTTCTTAGATTCATCAGAAGCCACAGAGCAGACATTCCAATTTACTTGCTCAGAGAGCACAAGGAGTGCCCAAAACTCTCCAGGACTGCAATGGGTACTGAACTTGTGTAGCACCTTCTGACCATCCCAACTTCTCTGAGAGGTTCTGAAGGGGAAGCCGGATATTGACAAACTTCTGCTTCCCTTAAAATCCATGTAGCACATACATGCTCCCCAGGAAAAGACTTTTAGGCAAGGTTAATAACTTCAGAATTCTTCCAATTTGAAACAAAGCCTTAGCACTTATTTTAATAGTAGTTCTACACCTGAAGTCCTCAGGTACCACAGCCATACACAATGTCACCCTGTGAAGTAGCACATTACAGCTCTCTAAATACATTCTCTTCCTTGTCCATTGTGTGTCTACTACACCATCCACAGCAAAACCTATTCCAGGTTGATTGGTTCCTAGTTCAATTTTTTCTCCTATCTTTTGCATGGAGCCTAATCCAACAACTTCTTAAATTCATGGAAATTCTATCATGGACTTCAGTGGGTTTGAATCAGTGCGGATAGTTGGAAGTCATTAACATGAGCAAGTCATCAACATCCTGCCATTTTACTGCCTCCAAAGAGGACATTAAAAAAATCACAAATTTATGTTATGCATGACTGGGGAGCATGCTAGATGTTTTGTGACCATTGCCTATACTACAAGAAATCATGAACAGGTTTCCCCTCTAAACACACACCACTTAACTGGCAAAAAGCAATGACTATTTAAAGTGATCTGTTTTATGAGAGGGGGAAAGAACATAGTCCATTGTCATTCCATTAAAGATTTTTCAAGTTGTATGAAAAAATGTCACAGCAAATCAATAGCAATAGCTGCATTATGTCCCCATCAAGAGTGAACTCAGTATTTGCCCAATCAGGAATTCTGCAGCTCAGTTTAGACATCCAGATGAGGGAACAGACAAAAATGGCAACAAACAGCACACGACATGCCCACCCCTGCTTAAGAGTTACATAAATCTCTTTTTCTGGAGCTACTCCATCAACAACTAAATTAATAGCAATTCTCTTATATACAACTTCTAGCTACAGATGCTGATAATCCTGTATGGACCAGGTGTCAAAGTGTATCCTCAGTACTGACTTTTTCTAAAACTACTTGCAATTTCTGGGGTACATAATGCTATAAAGGTAGAAAAAGTTGTCAACTTTCTTCTCATTGGACTCCACCCTAGTTGACATATTTTGTTACCTTGATTGTCCAAGATTCAGAATTCACTTTTAAAGTGAATGCTGCAACAAACACATTTGCAATCTCTTGTAGCCTGGGAATAATTTACCAGCTGGACTTTCTGGGCAAGCTCTGGGAATGAGAAAATGGAATACTACTTGGCTTCTACCTGACAAAGGCTCTTAGACAAGCATTCATTTTGCTCACCTTGAAGGCTTCTACCTTAGATGTGAATCAAATTTTATTCCTTCACCTTTCTGTCCATAACTGGTTTTAAAAGCTTGTTTTGTGTATATTCACATTTGATTTGCACACCAGGGTTGAGGAGTCATTTCAAGTTATTTGTAATTTTGCTGCAGGAAAAAGAAGCACAAATCTAACTACCATACATTCTAGCCTGACCACAGTGACATCAGCTTGAAAACTCATTTCATTGGATCATTCCGGTGATTTTGCATTTATAAGCTTTTTTTTTTCAAATCATTAAATAGATACAGTGGCTGATAAAAGCAGTTCTTACTGCAATTCTGCCTTTTCAGATGTTCTCAGAAAGATCGCTCTTAGGCAGCACGATGTAATTCCTAAGGAAAATCCTTCCTATTGTCTGAGTTGCATTAGATGCATATTCCTCCTCCTAGTTAACTCCTTACCTGCCAGTCTCCACTAAACTATGATATCACCTTTAACAGAAGCATCCTGCACTCTTTCCACACAGGAGGGGTGGTCAACACAATACCTTAAAAAAAGGACTCATTCCAACTATTCGTTCTTTATCTTATCCCTCCGGCCTCCTACCTCTCTCAACCACACACAAAAAAAAAAAAAAAAAAAAAAAAAGTTGGCTCCACGTTTTTTAGTCTGAAATTCCCCAACTCCCAACTCCCGTTACAGAAATGCATTTAAATAATATCACACAAGTACTACAGAAAGAGGTAGACAGAAAGATTTTGCATTTGCATCTCACCTCCCAGAGGGTGTCGGGGCTAAGGAGGGAATGTCTAACTCAAAAATAGAAGGTTCAGTACCTAGTGGCTTTTATTTCGGCGTCTGCTATTTCACTTGATCAATAACAACCGCAGTCTCCACCGGCTTCGAGCGGGGACTCACACAGCCGAGCACTCCTGGACCATCTTCCTAGCAATGGTGACACAGGCGTTGCTCCGAGGAACCCCAAGCCCCCGCACCCGTCCTCTGGCAAGACAGGCTGCTTGGCACTTCAGCATTTTCTTCGGTCACTTCGTCAGCAGCCAAGAGCAGAAGCATCCATGGGAAAAATGGCATATTACAAATTTTGCTTTGGGAAGCAGAGCTCGGCTCAGACCATTGTCGGGAGCAGGAGGGGGGGGGGAGCGGCTCTTAAAGCTCCAGCAGCCCCTTTCGAGCAACAGCATCTTTGCAGCTGGAGGCAAGAGACTACAGGGGGAGGAGCCAGGGGGAAAGCATCTTTCTTTCATTTCTCATCTTTTGTTAAACTTAACTGAGCGATATCTGGCTCCTCTGGTTCTTCAGTACCTCCCAAGCTAACTATGCCTCCGCGCGTGACTTAAGTCCGCATGCACGTACGACTGCCTGCACGATCAGAAGCAAACGCGGTGTTCAGCTTTACAGAAAAAAATCCTCTGCCCACAGCTTATCGCTGACTAGCAGGCAGCGTACAGACCTGGAGCCGTGGTGACGGAGCGGCGGCAGCGAGGAGGTGGCAGACCCCCGGCGGCAGGTCACCCACAGCACGTGCGTCGCGCCGCATACCGCGCACCAGCCCGCGCGTGCCGCCGGGCGCCTCCGCTCCGCCGGGCAGAAGCCACGCTGTACTGCCCCAGCCCTGGCTAACTGCTTGGTGATGCCTGTGTTGAAGGGGGTACGAGAGCTCTAAACTGCTGTATTCTCCAATATAAGAGTTCAGGCAGACGCCAGTACATCTCATCTAATCGGATATAGAGCGTAATAAAACCTATCATCTGCTGTAATCCGACCATGACAAAGCAGTGGTAAAATCTGCCATAATCTGAATAGTCCAGGCGTGTAATTAATATGCGTTTGGAAACGCTAAGCGTGGGCAAGTGCTCTCTCCCCGAGTCCGAAGGCTAGGCGTGCCGGACCGCCGGGGAGCGGGCGGGAGGGCGGCAGCGGGCGAGAGAGAGGCGGGGGTGCGGGCGGAGGGAGGGACCGGCTACGGGCCCTGCTGGGCTAGGCACGCTCCTCGTCGGCGGGGACTTCCCCTGGAAGCCGCTGCAGTGGTTTCCACCAATCCTTAAATAAATTCTGAAGTAATCACGTCTGCTCCTTCTGCCTCACGCACACGGCTCCCCAGAGGCAGCTGCTACTGCTGCTTTTGCGGCTCGCACAGCGCTAATTCCCTCACGCCCACTCCTTAAAAAAAAAAAAAAAAAAAGAAAAAAAAAAACATTCGACAACACACTAAGGCCCGATCTCAACCGGGGAGCGCCGCTTCCTCCCCTCTCCTCAGCGCCACCTCTCCGCTCTGGAATTAGAAAGGGCGGGAGCGCGGGCGGGCGGGCGCGCGCGTGCCCGTCCGTTGGCGCCCTCACCCCTCGGGGCTGGCCTTGGCTCTCCCCACCCGCTTGGCTCCACGCGGGGATGTCTCTGGCCCCGCCACACCCCGTTCCAATGGCTGTGTCGCGCGCTGGCGCGGGCCCCGGGCGGCTTTCTCAAGCCCCACCAAGCCGGCAGGGCGGAGGGGCCTGGGCGAGCGGGGGCATTGCGGCGCCTTAGCGGTAACTGCCAGCACCGCGTGGCGTGGCGGCGGGTGGTGGCCCAGGCCCGGAGTATAAAAGGGATGTGGAGACGGGACACAGGCAGGGGGGTTATTGGAGAAACTGGGTGTTGTGAATAAATGAGTACGAGCAAAGGATTTAAAATGGTCATTTTCAGAGTGTTCGTTTGAAATTGAGTTCATCCCAGTTTGGTGATGATGTGCAGGTGTCAACTATGCAACCTGCATTCTTGCAAGAAATATTTCAGTATTTGTTTACATTTCTTCCACATACCAAATAGTTTTGACCATGAAGGATTGACTGTGTTGCTTCAGAAGCCTGAAGTCACTTCATCTGCTTTAGAAAGGTGCCGGAGAGGCAGGGGAGCCACAGCCAGCAGCGGGTTCAGGCTCAATGAAGTGTGCGGCTGTGGTCTGGCCCATTATTCTGCTCATTCCTGACACTGTGTTGTGGAAAATGTAAATGCAGAGAGGATGCATATGTATGGTAGTAGGGAAATAGTGCGAAGAGTTGCCAACACGAACATTTTTTTAAAAAAAGGCACAAAGAAAGTACTGGTGCCATGCCAGTGTTTGTTTCCAGGGTTGGCCTTTCAGCACAATGCATGGGTTAAAAGAGCCAAAATAAAATAACTCTACCCTTCAGACTGCACCAAGTGGCTTTTTGTCACTTTTCTTAGCCATTCCAGATCCTTATCCTGTCTTAATTTATCTTCAGCATACAAGCTATTAAAGCCTGACAATCACGCTGTAGCTGAGGGCAAGATCCATCATCCATCAGAGACTATATGCATGGCTATCACAACAAATCTGAGCTTTGAGTTAGGTGAGTGAGGAATAATTAAGCAACTCAGAAAGCACTCATGAGAACAAGTGTGTTCAGCTGACTGCTACATAGGCTGGCTAGAATGAACTTATGCAAATAAGGGCATATCTGATAGGGTTTTCTCCGTTATTTGTTTGGGGGTTTTTCAATTCTTTGGAGTTAAAGCACATTATTCTCTGTACAATAAGGTATATAGGTGAGATCAGGATTTGCGGCTTCAAACTCTCTAGAACTCAGAACTACTATTTTTATAACAGCATCTGTATGCATGGAAGTATCACTCTTTTCTACATATTGATAAAGATAAGTGTCATTGATGACATCCTTCTGTCTTCCCCTCTTTCAAACAGCAACTTACTGATTTAAGCATTTGCCGGGCATGCAGGAGATCTGAGCTCATTGTTCATGTTCACCCAAGGTGGTTGTTTTCAGCACTTGCCCTGGAAAAGATTCCAACTCCTGTTCCATGGACTGGAGGAGTAAATAAATAATTAGCAAAGCTGTGTAGAAGACAGGCCTCCTTCATAGTCATTCAATTTATAAACATTTCTGGAACACTTTAGGAAGTCTCTTGGTCCTTCAGTGCCTCATGCCCATCCTCTCGACTGTTTTTCAATCATTAAAGCAAAAACCCATCACAGAAAGACTGTTGTTGCTGCTCACAGTATTGTCCTGGTTGACCTTCTGCCCTTAGCTTCTCTGTTGCAAGATTCACAAAGTAAGTTGCTGAGGTATGGTGTTTCACATTACTGAGATTACTGCATAGGGCAGAAGCTGCCAATCAGTACCTGTGCTTTGTGGTACCAATTTAAACAAGAGCTTCCTTCTATTCAAGCATGTAGGCTTTGGAGGTCAATGAGATGAAAGAAGGAAAAACTCTGAAGAATGGAAAATTAAGAACTATGAAAGAACCACAGAAACTGGGATGGAGCAAGTCCTTTGGGCTTTGTCATAATGAGGGAATGCTCCCTACAGCAGAGAGCATCTTTTGATAAAACTTAACTGCATGGACAATTTTTCTCAAGGGCATAAAAGCATAATGATATATTTTATGGAAACTTCAGTAGTGAAAGGTACTGAATATACTATTTAAGTATGAGCTTAAGCTTCCCTTGAATGAAATTTGACCATCAGATCTCCAAAACATAGTTTCACTTACCTAAGTGTTAAAAATGCCAGACAAATCTATGAATTACCCAGAGGTATGAAATGCCCAGTCTCTCTGTCAACTGGCTCTGTTTCATCTGGTATTTGAGCACATGGAACTTACAGGAGATAAATTAAGTGGGTAAAGACAGGTAGGAAGACTACAGTGAGACTGTACTCTTTATTCCCATAAGAAGTCCACCTTACCATTTGCCAGGTTATTTTAAAAAAGAAAATATAATCCTCTGCCAGAAAGGTTACTTTAAAGACATGGCTGAAAGCTGGCTTCCTCCCCTGCATAAGTCTTGCCATGGGTCTTTCTCACATGCTGTGCTCAACAAAGATAAACTGGAGACTTATGAAATCTTTTGCTATCAACAGGATAAAAGAGGGAAATGACACCATCATACTCTCAAGGAATAACTGATCATACAAAGAGGTGAAGAATCAACTTGGAAAAGATTTATTTTTCAAGACATACAGTGCAGAGGAGCAGGTAATGGTTGCAAAGATATGTGATGTAGTCAAAGCAGTAAGAAGGGAAAGTGATTCCTGTAACCTTGTTTTGAATAATGTTGATGATGTAGCACTTCATTTATTAAAGCCTGCCACCAGCTACTACAGCATGATGAATGCCTAAGATTTTTAGATGAAGATGGAGAAAGGAGAACCTGTCGTAGAAATGTTACATAAGAAGGAAATAAAAGCAGCAATATTTAGAGTTAGTCTTCATTTATAAAGAAGCCATTAGAGACTAAGAGAGGAGTGCAAAAATAAAGTTAATGGGATCTTGGCTGATACCGGAAAAAAGAAAGGTAATATTGTGTGAATAAATTACATTCCAACGTAATTGGAGTTATAATTCCAATTGTACTTTACAATTACATTCATGCTTATTTCCCAAAGGTTCTCTGCATATTATCATAGCTTTAAGGGTTTCTCTGTAGCTCCTCACTTTAAATTTATTACCTGTTTCAGTCATGGATTTTACCTTCCATAACTTGATTGCTGTGTTTCACTAGAAGACTGTTGTAAACCTGGTTTTCTCACACAAAAAAAAACATTCGACATATGGTCTCAAAAATCATAATGGTAACCTTAAAAATCTCTTATTGCAGATATTGGATGAGGGGAGAGAAAGTTTACAACAGGGACATACCCTTAGCTTAGATGTGAATTGTTCAAAGCCAACTCAACACCAATGAAAGATAAGCCTGAAAGTTTGATAACATAGTTAGTACCTTTCAATATAGCTGAAAGCCCTCAGCTGGGGAAGGACGGGGTTTATAGCTGTCTTAGTCCGATCTGCAGACCAGGTTCTAATTCCTGGCTATAGAATTGTTGACTGGAATAGAATCTTCTGGTCTTGTTACACTCCTTCAGGATGCTTTTTCTGAAAACATGATTTAAGGGCTGATAAAGACTTACTTGAAAATCCCAATTACTCACATATTGTTGTATATGACACCTGAAAACTGAAGGGGAACTTTTTTGTCATCTGAGACTGGGAACATTGTCTAAGAGCAGTCATTCTGCTCTTTTTCCACCATGTCTTGTTACTGAGCTGAAGCATTGCTGAAGTAGCCTAAGATGCAAGTAAACATTTTTATTCAGTCTGCAATTGAAATACTTAAGGTGTAATAGAAAAATTTACCATGGTTGCTATAAAACATGAAAAATGATATTCAGCTGTACTGAGAGCAGCTGCCTGTGCTATCAGATTCTCATACTATGATGTAGTTATTATTTTAATTATCTTTAAGATACAGATGCAAGCAAAAAACTGCATGAAGGCAAGAAAAAATTTGTCAATTTATGGCATAATTTTTCCTTTGTCTCGTTTCAATTTTTTTACAAATTGCTCTAAATTGGTCTTTGCTAATGACATAGAACAGATCTGCGTGGAGCATACCAGTGATGTTTTTAAAAGTCACTGAAATCCAGGCAAATGAGGGAGAAATTAATGTCATTGCTCACTTAAGGAGCTTCCTTCTCATCCATGGAAATGAGGAAATATGCAGAGTATCAAAACAGCAACTGTGATCAGGAGAAAATGCATCATGATTTTAAAAATACTTTAAACATTTGAAAGTTTGTGATCTTAATGGATTTGTTAAATGTCATTCAATTCATAATCCACTTTCTTACATAGTGTGAGTTAAAGGAGAACTAATTCCAAAGCCAAGCACAAGGACCACAAAGTAGATGTTGACCAGAGGAATCAGCAAAGAATAACATGAGCCATAACTGATGCTGATGAAAGATCTTATCGTTAAGAACAATCCAATCTGTAATGATTGGCAAAAAAAGCAGACATCATAGCCAGCACCACGACAAACTAACTGACACAATTAGTCTACCTTTCCACCCCAAAATTCTTGCTCCATCACAAACCTGAAAAAAATAAAAAGGTAAGGATCAATGACCATCTGCAAATGTCAAGACATTGAGGCATCTCACAGGTGTTTCAGGTCATGCCTTGCTCCTTTACACACAAATAAATTAAACCTCTTTACACTAAACCCATACAAAGCAGTATTCAAATTAAAATTTCTGTCATTAGATTGCCAGCAAAGTCAACTTAGACTTTCATAATATCTCAGCTTTACTACAAAATTGCTATTCATCTGCATAAAAGTCATTCTGTGATCAGGAAACTGCAAGTACTGCACTATGGTGCAATATGGCTTCTCAGCCATGCAGGTTACTCAGAGAAAGCCAAAATGTACACTCTCCTCCTCATTCTAGATTTTAAGCATGGGGATAGGGAATTTTAAAACAAGTTCTGATTCTCAGTGCTTTCAAATATTCCATGGGTTCTCTGGATGTCTGTAGCCTAGACTAGTTAAAGTTTGGGATTTGAGAGTTATGTTCTTTTATTATAACAGAACGTTTCATTGTTGGGAAAAATCTCATCTGCTCAGCAAAAACAGTAAAATGAAGGAGCCTCACAGGATCATCTTAGCTGCTGGGTTGAATGTAGCAGTGTATCAACATGCCAAAACAAAGACACACACCGAAACATGCTGAAGTAAGGCACTTCACTGTACACCTTCTGCCTGTGACAAGATAAAAAAAAATTCACATGAGATGCTAGTTGAAACAAGTGATAGTGAAAATGCTTTGTGAATTACTTTGAAAGTATATTAATATTATGCTAGGGAATGGGAGTAAAGAACCATATGGGTTAATTACCTTACCTGCAACATTAAAAAGATTTTCACAAAAAATAATCTGTTTATCTTTACTTTAAAAACATTTCACCACCTTTCAGCCATTTGGTTTTATATGTAGCCAAAGCATGTCCACTTCCACTTTGGTGCAGTTAAGAGAATGGTAACTAATGGAGTTGTTTATGGGGCTGTGTTATGGCTGAGGAATCTCCATCACAGATGTGCAAAATCACTTTTTGAAATAAAGAATTCATATGCTTACAGGGCAAAAATTAGCAAACCAGTTTTAAATCTTTCTCTACCTGGGTATTTTTTTTTATCTTTACCATATACTTGTACTGGCTCTTTCTTACTGTTTTAAGGTTTGGGTTGGGTTTGGGTTTTGGTTTGGGTTTGGTTTGGTTTTTTTTTTTTTGGGGGGGGGGGGCAGGGGGGCACGGATTGTGCAAATTGTTCATTAAAGGAATTACCTTAAAGCAAAATAAAGTAGTTTTCTAGCTTTCTGGACCACATGAGTTAATTTTGTTTATTACATGGAGCCAATTATGAAATCAGGCCTCTAAAAAAAAAAGAGAGAGAGAGAAAAAAAACAAGAAAAAGAAACTGGATTCGTTATTCACTGTGGTGTCTAACTGCCCTGTTAATAACCAGGTATTATGGAGGCGTTTCCAGTTTCATTTCCAGGAAAAGGAGAGTGACTGCAGGAATTCCATCTGTACAAAGTATTTTCTTAATTAATATAAAACTGAGAAAGAGAATCCAGTATATGAACCATACATCTTCTTTGTGGCACAAGCTTAGGTTCACAATCACCAATAAGAGAAAACAATGGAAGGTGTGGGACTTCAAAAAATCCAAAACTAGTTGCTTGTTTTGGAAGTTCATGTGCTCACATGTGTTTTCATACACAAACCATTTTATTATGTACCGGTTGAGTTTGCTGGCCACAAAATACACCTGACAAAGAATCTCAAATAATAATCAAACAAATGACCAACAAGAACAAAACAAAAAAAAAAAAAAGAGAAAAAGTGAGAGAGAAATTAAAGTGGCTTGCTACTGTTCTTGTCATTAAACACGAAGCAGTAAATATGTTGGATTGTTACGGTTTACATTAGACAAGAGGTAAACTGTTCTAGAGCTCACTTGGCATAATATATTATTGTCAAATATGTTGCTTTTTGCTTATAATTTTTAGTGCTATTTAATGCCCATTATATTTAATGATAAATATAAAAATGTTAATTCTACTTTTTTCAATTATCTGAATTTAAAAAATCACAGTAGAAAATAGTAATGTACTAGAAGTTCAGTAATAGGGAGAAATACATGCATTTGCAGTATTTCTAATTTTTACCTTTTAAGTGAGTTATATTTTCTACTAATTATGTGCATTGCTGCTAGCAATATATTTTTTTTACTTTCAAACTCTTTTCAGTCGTGGCAAGCAGAAAAGCAGAGATGAACAAAAAGCCATTGTTTGCAGAACTCAAGATCCCAGCTGAAGAAGACTTTTCATGCACACAGACATACTCATGTATACACCTAGCAACAGATCCCAAGTGAATTTAAAAAAAAAAACCCAACATGCCTACAAAATCTCAATGCAGTAAGGATTCTCCAGAAAATTACCAGATAAGTTTATCAAAACCCCAAATATTGTTTAAGTATTTTTTCTATATTAATCACATTAAAATGAGCAAATCTTACTATAAAAGGTGGCCAATAGAAGTTTCATTTTAGAATGAAATTTTTACACACCTAAGAAATTATCTTTTGTTCACATTCTACTTCTCCATGCCTCCTTTATATCTTGGAGTATTTTTTGCTTCTATGTTTTAGCATTTGTTTCATTTTGATAAGAATATTTTTCCAGTTTACTTCTGGAGAGCTGAAGATGACCATTAACAGCCATTATTGATTATTAATATTATTTTTTATTTTTTTAAAGCAACTCTGCCTTTTGTTTGCATGTAATCCATTTCTGTCTATTTTTGTTTGTTGAGACAGAAGGAAATCAAATCTCATACACATAGATAACTATTACAAAAGATAAAATACTTTCAAATTATAAGAGAAAGACTATCTGAAATTCGCAAGGGAGAAAAATATTCAGTTTAAAGTAAAAAATAAACTCTGCACAAATAGGAATTATTTCTAAAACCAGACGAGAAGTAAAAGATATGTAGTTAACCAATGGGTATATCTTACCTAACATTCTCAGAAAGAGAAAACAGCTGTTATCATTCATAGGGTGATTAATGCAATTAGTTAGTTATTTTCCAATTAAATTGAAGTTGTGTTAAAAAGATGTCTGTCATAATTCTCATTCTGCTAGGGAAAGAGAGAAGAGTAAAAACAATGACTACCACTAGCATCAGAGTTCAGTGGTCAAAGCACTGACAAATCACAGAATGATCTTTTCCCATTCCCTGATGTAATAAATATTGACAGGACACACCTCATGATGCTGTATGCCCCCCCTTAAAATACTAGACTAAACCCTTTTTTCCTTCAGAGCATCTCCTACTGTTTGTCATAGACAGACTGTCCTTAGATCATTTTCTTGTGTGAATCTCATCAGAAGCAGTAGGATACCTCTTCACCTAACACTTAACTTAGGCCTAAAGAGTATGGTGGGGCCAGTTAGGTCTTACAATGCTGAGAACTTCCCTGCTATGGATCTTCAGTGCTGTAGATGCACATGGGGAAAAACATTCAAGTGTACTCTTGCCAGGAAAAAGATTAAAGAAAACTGAGTTTGGCATAGAAAATATTTTACTGATAAAGAAAAACCTATATATGTGGGACACAAAAACCAATGGAGTCTTAATGCTGACCAACAGTAAATCATGTACTTAAACATGGAGAAAGTTTCTGCAGATCTTGAATTTGAAAATACATTGAGTGTTTTGCCAAACAGTGTCCAGGTACTGAAAGCTCCCCAACAACTCTCTTTCCCCTGCATTTATTATTTAAGATCTAACTAATAAACATCTGAACAAAAAAGCCCATTTACTTTCCTTAAAAATCAAACCTATTGAGTTTAATGAAATAAAGTAAGAATGTTCTGTAGACTTGCTACTTTTCTTGAGATAGTTCTTAATGTAGAATGATAGACAAAGTGACTATATTGCGTGCTAGGTATTGGTGTAAAGAACTGGGATGAAATTCTGGCTCTGTGTAGGCATGGGTTTTAGCCTTGGTAGACTGAATTTCACAGTGTTTACATGTTCAAATAAATCATTCATTATGTATGTTTAATTTTTTAATTACAGTTACAAAAACAATTGGTATTCTCTTTTCTTCATGTGTTTGAACAACTTGGTATGTTGTCTCCCATATTAATTTCTGAGGGTAGAAGGTGATTATTGTTTTGTGAGTCTTTATGGAATTTTAACGAGTGGTGAATCTAAGTAGAAAATTACCAACATTTGTTAATAGCAGCTGTCAGGGCCCTCAGGCCCCAAATATAAAATATTTGCAGTCTTCTGTAGCCCAGTGCAAGTAGTGGGATCTTATTATTTCAGAAACTCACCAGATCACAACACTGTCAACTCAACCCTTCAGAAAATACACTGAAGATTTCTTTCTGTGAATTACAGAATATCAGTTACAGATTTTATTTTCTTAAAGGTTAAAATGGTACTGTTTGTAGATATTTGTTTCTCTCTTGAAAGCTCAATAAACCAGGGCCCCAAGGGGACCATCAGCCCTGACTGTCCCTGACCCCTTCCTGGGCTCTTCCACCCTGCCCACAGCCCAGGACCCCATGTCAGCCCCCTAGGGCTGTCACCCCTTCCCCAGCAACATGGCATTAGGGCTGATCTCCAGTTCCCCACAGCCCTGCCTTGCCTGGCCATGGGCCCTGCTGAGCTGGGTTCCCCCTGGGCCCATGTCCCAGCCCACCCCCAGGGAGGTGCCCGAGGCTGGGGCAGCCCTTGTGCCCCTTGGCTGCCCAGACCCTGTCTGGGGCTGGGACAGGCCCTGGCACCAGGCCCTGTCCTGCCACCCCAGCCCCAGCCCCCGCTGTGACCTGTCAGTCACTCTGTGTGTTCTCCTCTGCAAGGCATTTTCAGAGAATCTTTAATTTTATCATTTTTCTCGAAGTACTATGTTGCATAAAATGTTAAACATATTATAATGTAAGAAATTAAATTTTGTGGCAGCTCTCCTAAATCACTCAACAGATTGTCTATATTTTAAACTGTACTTGTCTGCCAATTTACCACACATTATTTTTACAAATAACTTCATACTGACTGTACACAAAGACTGAACACTTTAAATAGTGAGCCACATAAATGAGGAACAAACTAAAGAATAAGAGACTGAAGTACATGCAGTCTCTTGCTTTGTTGTTGTTGTTGTTGTGGTTGTTTTAAAGTAAGGGTGCATTTGAGGTGACTGAGCTTTGTCTGGGAGAAGCGTACGTTGGTGTGCTCCGGCGAGTAAGGTGTCACCGAGTGTATGTGTCAGCCCGTGATCCCAGCACTGATCCTTCCAGCCAGCACTAGTGCTTGCTTACAGCTATCCTCAGTGGCCTTGACATGCAACGCAAGCCAGCTGCTCTTGAAGGATCCCTCTCAGGGCAAACCAGGCATTCGCTTGGGGATGTTTTGCTGCCTTTCACCTCCAGAGAGGCGTCTTATCTTCTCCTGTCACTGCTGCTGCACTGTCGCTAGGTCCCTGTCCAGCCAGTGCTGGCAATGAACTGAGCTGAAGGGATGCACATCCATGGTACAAGCTCTCAGGAGCACTGTCACAAGTGTGGTGTGGCAGAGGGTGCAGGGCCGTGAGGTCCATGCCCTCCTCTCTGGCTGTATCTGATTGATTGTGACAGATTTCAGAACTTGGGTTTCAGATTTTCTGCACATATTTCTGTGTTTGTTTCATTTGGTTGCGTGTTCAACACTCCTTTTGCAACATAACAGAACCTGAGAGTTTCATATTTTGTTTTAAACTAAATTTACTCTTATGCAATCTTATGACTCTGGGAGTTGAAGTGATAGGCATGTCAAACCTGCAGTTTAGCTAGAACTTCCGACTAGAGAGGAGGAAAGAGGCAAAATAAGGACAACTAGAGTAATGCTTGTGGAAAAAAAAGAATCATTGAATACTTAAGTGTCTTATTTCATATTGTTTTGTTTTCCTTTTAAACATGGGTCAGTGATTCTGAACCTGGCTGAAACAGTTCTAAGGAGACTGAAACTGTGATCTCAACCTGGGAGAATTAGGGAAGGAAGTAATAATAGGACAGGTAGTGAAGCTCATGTCCTGACTTCTTCATACGAACACTAAACTCCACAGCAGGTAGACTGGCCTAAAGATACATCATCTATGGTTAAACATCTTCTCCAAAATGCAAGTGTTAAGATCGAGAGACTCCACTGTCTGTCAGCTCAGGCTCATGGAAGTTGTTTGTCCCACAGCCCAGGTCTGTTCTGCAGATGATAAACAGAAATTCCTGTAGCACACTTTCTAAACACTTATATTACTCTCGTGGCTAAGAAGGCCAATGGCATCCTGGGATGTATCAGAAGGGGGGTGGCCAGTAGGTCAAGAGAGGTTCTCCTCACCCTCTAATCTGCCCTGGTGAGACCACATCTGGAATATTGTGTCCAGTTCTGGGCCCCTCAGTTCATGAAGGACAGGGAACTGCTGGAAAGAGTCCAGCGCAGAGCCACGAAGATGATCAAGGGAATGGAGCATCTCCCTTATGAGGAAAGGCTGAGGGAGCTGGGTCTCTTTAGCTTGGAAAAGAGGAGACTGAGGGGTGACCTAATTAATGTTTATAAATATGTGAAGGGTGAGTGTCAGGAGGATGGAGCCAGGCTCTTCTCTGTGACATCCAGTGATAGGACAAGGGGCAATGGGTTCAAGCTGGAACATAGGAGGTTCCACTTGAATATGAGAAAAAACTTCTTTACAGTGAGGGTGACAGAGCACTGGAACAGGCTGCCCAGAGAGGTGGTGGAGTCTCCTTCTCTGGAGACATTGAAAGCCCGCCTGGATGCGTTTCTGTGTGATCTGATCTAGGTGTTCCTGCTCCGGCAGGGGGATTGGACTAGATGATCTTTTGAGGTCCCTTCCAATCCCTAACATTCTGTGATTCTGTGATTACTTGGATAGAGTCTGTCATTATTTTCATTGGTATGTATATAAAGGGATAAAACTTTCTTACTAAGTTAGTAACTTGACTCTATGTGATTTTAGAGAGTTGACTCCTGTGACCCATTGTATTTATAGGTAACTCATAAAGGGGATTTTTAAAAGACAGAATAGTAAAATATAGCAACACTAATACTCCCTGTGTTTTTTTCATCTTTATGTTTGGAATTCCTTGCCATCTGAGTGCTTGAATTTTCAGCCTTCTTATTATATTAAGTTTGTTTATCTTGTAGTCACTATCTCTAGGAAATAGAGATGCCTTCATGTGTGTTTATTTTTCTTCTGACAGATTCTCATACTGGTTTTTACTTTTCATTCTGTATTACATTAATCCTTGCCATTATGTCTGAAGTAGATACCAGCTGTGGGGATTAAAAATGTAGTGTTCCAAGTTTCAGATAAAATTTCATGAGGAACAGAAATACCTTCCAAATATATTAATATGACTTGCTATAAAAAGGCTATTTGAGCATGAACGTAGTTTAAATTCATTCAATTAATCCAAAACTGCTTGTTAGATCAAATGACTGAAAGAAAATATTTGATGAGCATATACAATGCCGATGATCGTACTAGAAACTATCTGCATATGTTGTCCTGTTGTACCTTTTCACTGCATGATACAGCCTTCACAATTTCAGAGTGTTCTACAAAGTATTAGGAAATTAGTTAAGGCATATAGTGTTTCAAGCATATGACTTTTTTTTCAGTAATTCAGGAATGTCCTGGCAATAATGAGAACTATAATATACTCCCTCCCCTAAGTCTTCTGTCTTCCTTATGTAAGACATTCTGTCGTGTTGGATTCAAATGTATCTTGCTATCAGAAAGACCTGCTGTTTTCCTCTTTGCCTTTAAAATGGTGTACTAACAATAGAAGTACTCACTGATGAAACCATGGTTACGGTGGAAATAAGTAGTATCTGCATCACTGAATTCCTTTTCATTTTTGTTGTGTCCTTCTTTGTAGGCATGTATCCAGCATCTCATGTAGTAGCAGTTGCTCTGGTATTTAGAAAAAGAGAGGGAGGGAGGGAGGGAGGGAGGGAGGAAGGGAAGAGGGGAGGAAGGGGGGAAGAGACGAAGGGAGGGAGGTTATTCAGATACCTAGCTATGGTTTGAGAAAAACAATTCAGGAGAGAGTTCTCAAACTTCCGAAGTCTAAATATGCCCTTGTGACTCTTCAGCCAGTGGCAGAAGCACAGAAAGAAACATGCTGACTTCACATCACTTCTTTTCAAATGACATATCAGTTGTCCTTCCTTCTGCATCACTGATGTAAAGCAAAACCAAATCAGAACACATACTAGGCACTTTTCTTCCTGGACTCAGGGCCAGACCAAAAATCAATGAAACCATTTTCAAAGTAAAATACTACTCAGCAGGAGTTTAGATGTGTCAGAATATGATTCTAGATGGTCAACAAATAAAGCACTGGATGTATCACTTTTCAAAACAAATTAATCATCTCTTCCCAGTATATTTATATCTTCAGCCCCAAGACAGCAAATAGAGCAGAAAACGAAATCTTTCATATTCAAATTTTGCTGAACATGGGATGACATTTACAGCTACAGGGCTTGAATTTCTTTTGCATGTACTGTTATATCACATTTGCCTCTTTCTTGGACCACGCTTGGACATCCTTTTTCAATAACTACTGCGCACCTCTGTTGAAGATGATGAGTCTAATTGTGGATTAATGGCATGTTCAGAACATGTAGTGGTGTCAGAATTCTTTCCTTTAGAAACAACTTGTTTTAGTTGTGTGAAGTCTGGGAGTAGGTTGGTCTGTTTAGGGGTTTTTATGCAGAGGAAAACAGAACAGCCATTGTCACTTCTAATTTTTACATGATACCATATTTTTCCATATGACATACTTTATGCAGTACACTAAGACAAAAGAAATCACACATAGAAAACACTATAAAAACAAACAAAGACCCGAACAAAACCAAAATTCCCAACACAGATAGTGTGCTGTACAAGGAGCTGATTCCTCATCTTAGAATCATAGAATCATAGAATGGTTTGGGTTGGAAAGGACCTTAAAGATCATCAAGTTCCAACTCCCCTGCCACGGGCAGGGACACCCTCTACTAGACCAGGTTGCTCAGAGCCTCATCTAGCCTGGTCTTGAACACCTCCAGGGATGGGGCATCCACAGCTTCCCTGGGCAACCTGCTCCAGTGTCTCACCACCCTCATAGTGAAAAATTTCTTCCTAATGTCTAGTCTAAATTTACCCCCTTTAAGCTTATACACATTACCCCTTGTCCTATCACTACACTCCCTGATAAAGAGTGCCTCCCCATCTCTCCTGCAGGCCCCCTTCAGGTACTGGAAGGCTGCTATTAGGTCTCCTTGGAGCCTTCTCTTCTCCAGGCTGAACAACCCCAACTCTTTCAGCCTGTCCTCATAGGGGAGGTGCTCTAGCCCTTTGATTAATTTTGTGGCTCTTCCCTGGACTCTCTCCAACAGTTCCATGTCTTTTTTATGTTGGGGGCCCCACATCTGAACACCGTNCCACCACACCACACAGTTTGGTGTCATTGGCAAACTTGCTGAGGGTGCACTCCATCCCACTGTCCATGTCTCCAACAAAGATGTTAAACAACACTGGTCCCAGTACTGACCCCTGTGGAACACCACTTGTCACTGATCTCCATTGACATTGAGCCATTGACCACAACTCTCTGAGTGCGGCCGTCTAGCCAATTTCTGATCTGGCGAGTAGTCCTTCTGTCAAATCCATGTCCCTCCAACTTAGAGACAAGGATGTCATGTGGGACTGTGTCAAAAGCTTTGCACAAGTCCAGGTAGATAATGTCTGTTGCCCTTCCTCTATCTACCAGCGCTGTGGCTCTGTCATAGAAGGCCACCAAATTAGTCAGGCACGATTTTTGTTTGGTAAAGCCATGTCGGTTGTCATCAATAACATGCTTGTTTTCCATGTGCCTTAGCATAGATTCTAGGAGGATTTGCTCCATGATCTTGCCAGGCACAGAGGTGAGACTGACCGGCCTGTAGTTTCCCAGGTCTTCTTTATTTCCTTTTTTAAAAATGGGGGTTATGTTTCCCCTTTTCCAGTCTGCAGAATAAAACTTGAATAAAACCAAATGATCAAGCCCCTCAAAGAGTGAGTTCAGACTTCTCCAAAAAGGGTTTTGGACAATTGAGGAGTGCTGCTGTCCCTGTGGGAAATATATGTGTTTCTATTCCTCTTCATTTTTCTAAAGTAGCATTAGAATTTTAGTTACACACCTTTATTCAGCATGCCTTAATGAGTGTTGTTGTGCACTGTACTAGAGAAGAGGTATTTTGGTCACCTGAAACCTACAAAGTTGGTAATGCAAGCTTGTACAGATTTCATCTTTGTGATGTTTTTAACTTTATCAAACTTTATTGAAATTTAACAATTTGTAGAATGATGTCCTCTCTTTGTGAGAAAAGATTACATACTCAATAGAAAAAATTTAGTGTGGATTGGGAAAACTGATTTCAAATAATCACAGAAAATCCAAATCCATCCTTATGTCTGCAAAAAAAGTAAACAGGTTTTTTGTCTAGTGTGATTATTTCTACCTATTCTTCTAGCTCCTGTTTTGTGCTGATTTACATTAAGTTGCATGAGTACTGACTTGGGCTGTGGAAACAACCGCATCACCTTTCTTGTTGCTACATCTGTGGAACTCAGCTTTGGATGATACCAGCTCTGTGCAGCTTTCTGGTGAGAGGAGGGACTGAGAACAGAACTGAAGAATACAAGTAGGATGCAAAAAAAGATAATCATTAGAAAATGAAAAAATATAGAAGTAAATTGCACACCTGAAAAAAGACATGAAGTAAAAATGGACAAAAGAAAGAAAAACAGAAGAAGCTCTAACAAAGGAAAGAAGAAGCAAACTAGTGTGACAACATGAGAAGGACTGTTTCCTGATGCAGCCTAGCAATAAAGGTGTTGTGAGCACTAAGCTGAGGTATTTTACTTCAAGAAAATACTGACTAGTTCTTTTTAAAATCATAAGTCTTTAGACAAGATAGTTTAGGCATATTTAGAAAAGGTAAAAGCAGTTCAATGCATTTTATTTTCTGGCTGAGGTGGTTTAGGATTACTTATTTTCTGTAGTCTAATATGAATGAAGTATTTACATCCCAAAATGAGACTTTTTTCCCTACACATCAAAGAAAAGCTTTCTAGTTATCATTGTGGCCATTGGACAATGCAGCCTCAGTGGCTCTGTTGTATTTTATTCCCTTAGGAAGATAGATCCTTAGGTTGGAGGTGTGAAGAATGCTGTTCATCTTTAAACGCAACATCAATCAAACATCTACAGACTTTTAAATTTATTTTTCTACTCTGTGCATGCAGGGAGACATTTGATCTCAAACTCTGAAGAAAATTTGGAAAGAGAACTAATGGGAAGGTTACATCTTTGGAATATCTGTGTAAATATTTCCTGTCTGTAACTTCCATGAGGAAAAATTGAATTTACACAGGGAAAGCTGTCAAAAAAAAAAGAAAAAAAAGATTCAGAATAGCAAACACAAATTGCAGTAAAACTAAAAAAACTATTTATCAAAAATAGCATAATTTCGGCAAGAACAATAAAAGGAAGTTTAAAAGCAAATGAATAAATATGTGATCCAATGACCTGTAATTGAGCCAAATTTTGTGATCTATTAAGAAATTACCAATGGTCTTGGAAATACCTCTGTAAAAGTAACATTATAGATGTTACATTTCTTGTCACTACTTAATATCCCAAATATTGCAAATGAGCAATGTTTGAAAACTAGGAAGTGTTAGATATGGCTGGAAGGAGAATGATAAGATTTGAATGTTCTCACTTGGAATTATAAGCAAGCAGTGGTATCTCCTTGAATTGCAGTATTACCATTAATAAATATTTAACAGTTGGAATGTAGGCCTTGTCTAGATATAAAATTTGCACTGATTTAACTAACATTATATCTTATATCTTCAGCTGAACCACATCAAAAAGGAGATCATACGAAGGGCTCTTAATATGTGTGGCTGTAACAAGACTGAATCTAAGGATAAATTTTGAAAGTAATCTGAAACAAAGGAGGAACTATACCTCAAAGAGGGAAAATGTTTCCGTGTTGAAACTCTATAATGCAGGTTTTTTATGGCTTCAGAAAAAACCTCTATATGTTAAATTAACGGGTTATGAGATAAACTTTTAGGTTAAGTAAGTTTTATTACTAAATATGTAAATAGTACCGAACTTGATGATCTTTAAGGTCCTTTCCAACCCAAACCATTCTATGATTCTATGATTCAGTAGGTAACTCCCTTATATTAGCAAGAGTTGAAATAAAAATAAGTTTGGCTCCATGTGCTTTATGCTTATGTGCAGCTGGAAGAAATATAAATCCTAGTATCTTCTGCAGTTCAAAATATACAGCAGGCTCCTTGTAAGTGTGTGGGAGTGATCTGGAATAGAAATCAGAACTGCTTAGTAGGTTTTTTTAATCACAGGAGAACTGTTATTTATTACAAGAGCAAGTTGCTTTCTACAGTGTTTCATGAATTGTGTAAATGGTTTTCTTTGGGTGTGTTTGGTTGTCATTTTCTGTTTCTTTGGGGAATGTGAACAGTGGGTGGTAGCAGAGCTGAAAAAAACTCCTTTTATTATTTGCAGAGGTTTTATGAAATTTCCCATTGTTATAATTTCATTGTAATTGGGAGAAGGTGATAAATTCTACTTAGACGAGTCAATTTTGTGGAGAGGAATCCAAAAATCCAGTTCCAATTAAATTAGTTTTGCAACTTTCGCGTACAAAAAGACATATAACTTTGAAAAAAAATAATTTTACTAAACTTATGTTACAATGTTTAGGGAGAATGTTGTATGCAATGCCATACCTGCAGAACATTTAAGGATCAAATAAAGAAAGTGTCCATTAAGTGGAAGGGTGTAATATGTCCTCTATGTATTAATAGAACTTATTGTGTTTTGTATATACTCTCATACATTCTAGTATGAGTGGACACCATTCACTGATTAAAAGTGTATTTAATATTGTTTTTATCAAACTCTGTACAGAGATGAAGAGATGGGAAAAACTCCTCTGAAATCCCTGTCTTCTGCAAGCCCAGGAATAATTTTTCCCTAGCTCCACCTCTGATGTATGCACCAGTGGCTATATGTCACTGAGCAGATGGAAAGATACTTAAACACTGATGCTGTCCCACAGCCAATTAAATTAAACTGATGGCATAGCTCATGAACTGCTGAGGACCAGAGCCCTGTCCTGCCAGGACTTTATGTGAGACCTCTTATTCATGAAATGCAACATATACAACAGAAAGCTGGTGGGTAAAAGCCTACATCAGTTATGAGCCCATTTGAGGTGAGAGATTTTGGATCAGAATCCTAGTCTGCCTAACATAAGGTAGTGACCTAAACCTGTGTTTTGAGCAGATGCCCTAAATTGAACGTCAATGGGAAGGTGGAGAAGCTCAGTCCTTCATGTTGAAATTCTTCAATTTTTTGTAACCAACAAAGTATTCTTTGGGCCAGAACTGTACCTTAGAGGCTAGAGTCCTCACCTGTGGTATACATAACTGAGACCCAAATACCTTTTTTGGATATTAGTATTTAGAAACACTAAAGGAGTACAAGAAGAAAGACCTCTGAAAGAGGGTTGTGCTATTCAGACCTTGGATTATTTTAGCAATAATTTTGATGATGAAGTCCCTGCTTCAAATTGGATTAAATAGAATTTTGATGCTGATGTTCACATTACTTAGCTGAGGAACTTTAACTGCTAAGATACTGCCTATTCTGTTGCATATAATGTTGTTTTCCTAACAGAAAACTAATCTCTGGACAACTAATAGGAGAGGATTCCTACCAAGGTATTTCAGTCAGAAACAATTGCCTATCTGGTTAGATTTAGACATTGATCTTTAATAAAGTGTAGATTCTTAAATTCCTCTCCGGTTTTCTGCATTCCAATTCATGACTGACCTAGGCAGATAAATCATTATTTCCAGATTTTCCTTTTAGGCATGTTTTTCATAGTTTGGCGGGCCTGCACACTTAAGTGGCAATTCTTTGAGATGGCAGGAGGTTTGAGATTGTGGCACTCAGAATTAAAATTATTGCATTTGTTTGAGTGCTTAAGGATAAGCTGTAAGTTTTTTAATAGCAAACACTTTCCAGTCAAAGCTACCTAAGTCTTTATGACAAAGCTTGGATCTTGACCTGCTTTTGGTGGTATTTAGGAAAGCAGATTTTAAATCATATCCACATCTAGTTACAGACTTATAACCAGGCAGGGACCAAACAGGCCTGAAGACCTATATTAGAAATTCAGTGCAATTTTGCAAGATATCTAACAATGATGCTATATTATACAGTTTGGTAGTATTACTGCAATGCTGAATAGTTTAGAAGACTACTTAAGACATTGTGAAACATGATGAACTGCTAAAGGAAGAAGTGTAAATCATAGTAAAAAATGCTTTCACAGTAACATTGTAGATTTCTGTAATATGTTTTAACATATTTTATTTGCATAATTAACATGTATAGTACATCTAATCAAAGATAACATTTCTGAAATTTGTAGAGAAGGAGTACAGGTAGAAGTAACTCTGGAAAGTGGCATTGGGACAAAAAATCTTCAGAATGCTGTTTACCACCATCTCACCTTTTTTCTCACAACTCCCCCATAAGGATGGTTGCTTGATGAGAAGCTGAACATGAGCCAGCAGTGTGCGCTTGCAGCCCAGAAAGCTAACTGTATCCTGGACTGCATCAAGAGAAGCATTAACAGCAGGTCAAGGGAGGTGATTCTCCCCCTCTACTCTGCTCTCTTGAGACCCCAACTGGAGTACTGCATCCAGCTCTGGAGTCCTCAACATAAGAAGGACATGGACCTGTTAGATCGAGTCCAGAGGAGAGCCACAAAAACAGAGGGCTGGAGCACCTCCCCTATGAGGACAGGCTGAGAGAGTTGGGATTGTTCAGCCTGGAGAAGAGGAGGCTCCAGGGAGACCTTATAGCAGCCTTCCAGTACTTAAAGGGGGCTAAAGGAGGGATGGGGAGGGACTCTTTATCAGGGAGTGTAGTGATAGGACAAGGCATAACAGTTCTGAGCTGAAAGAAGGTAGATTTAGTTTAGATATTAGGAAGAATTCTTTTCCTGTGAGGGTGGTGAGTCACAGGAACAGGTTCCCAGAGAAGCTGTGGATGCCCCATCCCTGGAGGTGTTCAAGGCCAGGCTGGATGAGGCTTTGAGCAACCTCATCTAGTGGAAGGTGTCCCTGCCCATGGCAGGGGAGTTGGAACTTGATGATCTTTAAGGTCCTTTCCAACCCAAACCGTTCTATGATTCTATGATTGTCACAGAAGTGTATATTGGGACTTAGTCATGTGCTAAGTCCTGCTTAAATTAGGAATTAATAACTTAAGGAATTATTAAGTTGCTGCTTACATTAGGAATTAGGTCCATTTCAAAATTCTTTTAATTCTAAGTAGCAATGCAGTCCATCTACTTTCCAGGACTCTCCCTAATTTTTAATAGTTCCCTTGGCACTTAACATTAGTCATTGATACTTAAAAAGGTGGGTCTTCATCTGTAGTGTAGTAATTTAAAAAAAGAAAGCAGTTATGTTAGATGGGCTCGATCTGTCTTTGTAGGTCTTCAGAGGTGCTTCTTTCTCTTTGTTGACTGGGAATTCATGCAAACTGGATTGATACTTTCCTAGAGCAGTCATCTGTAATTCTGGTGAGACAGTACCTGTGTTAGTTCCCAGTTGAGATGGGAACATCTGCAGGTACTGATAATTTATATTGATTCTTTTTCTCTGTCAAGTGTCATTGTACTTTTGTGTTGTCATGATTTTGTGCTAAAATTTATTTTATTTCACAAGCTTTTGTCTCACTTGTGTGTGTCACGTCTCCTGTAACCTTCTTGTTGTAATGCTGAATGAAGTAACAAAAGTACCACAGTAAATACTAAGATTGCTTAATTAATATGGTCAATGCAAACTACAGGTTATTTTCCAGGATCCTGTGGTGGGCAGAAATGATTGTGCTATGCTGAAGTCAAGAAAAATTTCTGGAGCTTGTATTTACTGTAATTCAGTAAGTAAAAGTCAGATATAACTCTAGCAAACCAAACTCATCACATTTCATGCCATTCACCTTCCCACTCTGAAATAGATAATATTTTCCACTACTTGTTCTGACAAATAAGGTATCAAAGGCTTTTGCATGTCTTAAGCTTTTATAGCACCAGAGTATTTGCCAGCTTTGTCAGATGCTAGCAGTGAAAGTCAAGTGGATTTATCTGGACATTCAAAGCAAGTCTTTCATGTGCTCTACTTTCTTTCAGTTATAGCTCCAGTTGACTAATTTGTAGTTTTGTGCCATTTTTTCCATCAAAAATGAATCAGTTGTGCTTAGAGGTAATGAGCCAAACTGTGTGGGTGTGTCCTCACCATCAGACAGGGCACAAACTAAAATAAGCTTACCATAGCATCAAAAATCCCATTTTTACATGTTTTCTCTCTTGCCAGCCACAAGTTAAAACAAACAGCATATAGATTCACTAGCAGAAAAAGTACTGCTTGCATTTATTTCTCTTCTGATATAATTGCAGTACAAAATCTATGCAATTTAACTGCTGCTGCTAATGTGGAAGGAGCAGATTAGACTGATAATTTTACAAACTGATATACACTATTGATAAAGGATTGTGTATATGTATATATATTTTTAATCAGTTTGAAAGATGATTTGTCGCCTAGTTTAAGTTTTGTTTCAAATACATAAAAATTACTGTTATATTCCAGTTGAATTTAGAGTGCTCAGTAGCGGGACAGAAAATGCCTTGGTTAGAATCTACATCACAAGCCTATCCACTTACTTCGATAGCTTCCAGAACTGAAGCGTAGTTTCTTTAGTAATCTGATTGCTATATTAAAACAAAAATGAAGATATAAACATTTCTACTGCATTAGCCAAAAAAAAAAGGAAACTATGCCCTTAACTTTCTATACTGCACTGATAAGCATAATAATAAATAACTCTGTCTGAGGTGGGTGGAATCAATGCCAAGACTGCATGCAGCCAAATATTCCTACAGTAGCAGTATCTCCACTTACTCAAAAATGTGTCATTTTTTCAAAAATAACTTGCCTACAAAATAGTTTAGATCTTCTGAGAGAGCATCTTCATCTTTGCTTGTAAGAGCACACTCAGGATGCACATAAATATTGATCATTTGTTTTTGATCTATGAGTCATAACTAGAAAAGACTAAATGGCAACCTAAAATAAGGTAAGACAGTTTGGTCATTGTATTAATCAGTAAAACAAAAATAAAGTGCAAACATGACACTTTGTGATATTTCAGTCTGTTCTTAGTTTAATGACAAATTTAGAAACATCGCTCAAAAATTGTAACACTACCCTAAGTGAGAAGAGCATTGTGAATAACAGAAAATATGTGTTACTTTGAACAGCTATGCTTGTTATTTAAGCTAAATTACTGTAGAGATAATGAAAGGCTATTAGCAGGAAAAGTGAAAGAATGGCTTTGATAAGCAGCAGAACCCGAGTGTTACATTTGATTTTGCTCAGAAAAAGAATCTGCAAAAGAAAAGAATCAACAGGAAAAAAAAAGATTCAACCTGCAAGAAAAGGAAGAAGACCAATGTCCCAGTATAATATTTAGACCATAGCAAAAAGGCTATCATTTTGTCCTGATGACAACTGGAAACATCAAAATAAAATTCTGTCTATGTAAGGGCTTGAGGGAAAGCCAACAGTAAGAGTATATACACAGAGAGATCTGTTACTTTTAATTCCTTTCTCTGAGTACTGTAAATCAGAAGATGTTTGGAAGAAATGCTGTAGCATTTAGCCCTATTACTGTTCACAAGTCATAAAAGCAAATTTTTGCATGTCTAAGGACTGTAGTTTGGCAAGTGGCTAAATAGAACACAGACATTCAATCAAAGAGAAGAAGGTGAATAAATGAGGAGGCATGGTCTAGAGAAAAGAATACATCTGAGGAATTGGAAAAATTTAGAATTCGGTGCAGTGTACCCAGGAACATAATAAATTTTCTGCAATGCGTTATTAAAGCTAGGGCACATTACAAAGACAAAGATGATTTTGCAGTTTGTATTTTTTTCTGTAGTTTCTCTGTCTGCAACTAACTTCCTCTGTCACCTTTGGAAATCACTGAAGCCCTGATCATCAAGTGCATTTTGTGGCCCATGCACTTGGGTAAGTCACTTACAGATTTCATCCAGAATCTCAGTATTACTGGGACACATATTTCTCTACCTAGTACGAAGAGTTCATGATATTTAATGTAATTCTGTGAACTAACCCCAGGATCATAGATATCAATAGAAGATACACAAGAGTCCAATGGAAAGGCTTGGATCAGGCAAATTCAGAAAGAAGTCTTTCATAGGATGGTTCCTTGTGAGGACAAGTTGTAAGGGAAGGGTCGGTGCCAGCTGAGTAGCTCTCAAATACACTAAATAAGCCTAAGGACTCTTGGACAAAAGTAGTAGGGCATTATGCGCATCAAATTGACTGAGGGAGGCATGAGCATGGAGGGGATTGGGATTTTAAAGTTCTGTGAAGGAGGAATTTGGCGATAATCTCTGGAGCAGATCTGAAGTTCTGGGAGAGCTGGAGGCCTCTGTGGCAGGAAGTACTAGAAGCTATCACAAACACTGTATGGGATTTTGGGGGTGAGGATATGCATGTGCTCCCCCCCGTCCTCTATGTAGATCCCCCTCCCCACTTTATCCTCTATTTTGTTACTTAGAATGAGCTCATTGATTCAGGCACGGTTCTGTGCTATTAGATCTCCCTGGCTTCCAGACTTTGCTAACGCAGTCCACCTGGCTCAGAGTGCGTGTGCAATGAGCCCATCACGTTCTACATGTACCTACATAGGTATATACCCTTAAATTGAAACCAGCACAGAATATCCATTCTGTTCATTTCATCTAAGTTCTTTCTTTTACTAAATTATAATAATTTTACAGAGGACCAAGTCCTGTCCTCTGTGGGAATTTTATTTCTCCACAAAACATCCAGAGGATCCTAAGGAAGCCACAGACAGATGAAGCTTTGGCACCAATGTTAATATATCTGCAGCTCCTGCTAATGCCCACCTTCCTGGGCTGGTATGTTTGCTGCTGGTATTTAGATTAAGCACTAGCATTTTTAAAAGAATTGACAGTGAAGAACAATATTTTACCAGTGCAAGATAGTGATGGCAACACCTGTATGACTTTAGCTGGTGTTTGAAAGTACATGAAACTACACAAAATTGTTCATAAATAGCTTTGAATAACTGTAGGGAGCTAATTTCTTTCAAAGAGCACGGTGCTTCTTGCAAATTAGTTTTTTCTTCCAGGGAGAGGAGTTTTTATGAGTTTAACTGCTAGGTAAAGTGACCTAGTGTGATATTAAAAAGTCCATAGTGCTCTGTGAGTCTCGTTCAGTCTCAGTAAAGCCAGGTAATTTACAATGACTTCAGAAGATAATGGATCAGTCTGCTCCTAAACATGATAGAACAACATCTGTCACCTTGTGCATGTGCAGGGAATATTTTTGTCTTGTTTAGGTTATTCATTATTTCTTATCACCTTATCCTGTATGAATTAGTGTGTGTTAAAACATACCTTCATTTTAGTGGCTCTAGATGCCTAATAACTCTGAACTTCTGCAGTTAGGAAGAAGGCACTGTCACATAGAGAGCATATTTTAGATTTTAAGCTGGATGAATTAATGCTTTAGACTACTTTTAACCGGAAGTGCTGTCTCACAAAAGAGGTCACAAGACTTCAGTTATGAATTAAAATAAAGAAGGTATTCTAGCTTAATCTATCAAAGAGGTGGTACATATGTCTTGCCAATATACATCTGTCATGCAGCTGTAGTATTACTTAGCAATTAAGAGCAGATGGTTACCAACTTAGTTTTTGTTCTTTGAACTTCTCAAGTATATTTTACTAGCCTCACATTTCTGTCTGTAATAAGTGTGAGAAAAATGTGTGAAACAGGAAATTAGTATACAATTTTGTAGCCTGTCACTGAAAACAGTGAAGGAATCTATTGTATTCCACTGTAAGTTCTTATATTTATTACAGAAAGTGGGGTTTTTTGCATGTTTTGTACTGCTCTCTTCGTAATTAGAGAAATGTAAAAAATGTTGCATTAGTACCAGTAAGAAATATAACTGCATAGATTAATACCACTATAAATGTAATCATAGTGACAGATATGTTTATGAATTACGTGGCATGAAAAATCATTAGGGCAAGTAATTCAGATTTCTGTTGAGGACAAAAATCAGGGAACAAAAGGCACTTTTCACTAGCTTTCTCTTCAAGATTAAGTTTAAAATTGCACACAGGATTTGACCTGTGGCTGTCTGAAAGTGTTGGTTTATATTATTTTCTTGTTTTAGCATCTCTTTTTCTAATTTAAAATAGCTTCTCATCCTTGTGTTCCCTTTTGCAGAGAGAACTGGTGTAGCACAGCAGAGGAGCTTATATCGTGTTGAAGCAGCAGTCCTACTGTGCAAATTTTATCATTGTAAATTACCTGAAGCATATCTGAGAAGCCAAATGTATTTGACTTTCAGAGTTTGATTTATCTCTTCATGGGAGGTCTTACGTCATGTCTACATTGCAACTGGGGGCATGATTGCAGCAACTATAACTATACTTAAACTTGCTTTCATTTAGCTGGCTGAAGCATTCATTCCACAAACCCGTAGTTAAATTTCTGCAATTATGTTCTCATAGGCCCATACTGAAGCTTGAGCTGCTAACCTTTGATTGCTTTACCCTGCTAAATTTAAGCCGTATTAGGTATATCTTTTTAGGCTGCACTCCTGTCTCCCTTGTTAGGGAGTTATCACAGTAACACATCAATCTACACTTCAATACTATCCATATAACCTAGAGAACAACTATCAATAGCAGTATAGAGGACTATTAGTTATTCTAATCTTAGTTCTGCTGCAATTAATAACTTTATTTTTTTCTGTAAAATAAAATCTCTACAGGCAGGTGAATTTTTGCATTTCCACTTGTTCAGGTATTGTAAGTGGTGACATCATGACTTCACTACATAGTCACATTTTTAAAAATATCAATTTATGTAAAAAATTCTCCTTTATATAGGTTGGGTATTTAGTTTTACATACCAGAATTAATATCTGAATTAAAGCTATTTGGGAAATAGTTATTAATTCTAGGACAAGTATAATGCTTTTAAGAGAAGCAGTGGTACTGCTTAGTTAAGAAAACTTAACTTTCTGTTGGAAGGAATTTCTGGTGGAAAAATTCTCTACCACTTCCTGATGTGGGCACTTTCATAATTGTTACCATCAGTTCAGTTTATGTGGTTACTGATTGATTTGATGTAACATCCTTTTGCAGAAATTTATGTAGTTGCATGCACAGTGCGTTAATGCGCAGGCCACCAGTTAAGCTGCTGTCTCAGCCTCCCGGCGGGTGCCAGAATGCGCTCAACCACCTGCCCATGACAACTCTGTATTAAGCAACCCCCCATCTCCCCAGGAAACCTGGATATCTGACCATCTCCTTCCCAAATGTCCTCCCTGCTGCCACATGACCTCTCTTTCCTCCCAACCTATTACTCTCTTAAGAGAAGGAAGCAGAACATCAAATCACTGTTAGCAGATGGATGCCCTCTGCAAATCTATTATTGCTCAGCCACTTCATCCCACAACAGACTGGCGCTGAGCGTATGCATGTGTGTGTGCAACACAGTGCAGTTGCTGTTGTCAGTGAGTTTAGAGAGAGCATGCCTCAGGCCCCAGAGAATTCATGCCGCATGTAAATTAAGAAACAGATTTTACTAGGCTGCTTTATCTATTTGGGAGACAAAATTAAAATGTGAGAGGCAAAAAGCAATATTTTGCTAGAGCCAAGCAGTGCCTGAACTCCACTCTCAAATATTTCACATTTGTAGGTATGAAATACAAAGATACTTGTAAAATTTCTAATGGAAAGTCAGAGACATATTAATTTGAAAACAAAGGCATATTTGTACTTTCAGGAGTAGGACTTGGATGCTTCTGTGAAAAGGGATCAGAGGAATTTTGAAAATTACAATTTTGAGAAAAGCTTTGAAAATCTAAAAAAAACTTAAGATCTCCATCAACAACCTTAGTAGGACAATACACAAACATATGAATCAGTGTGGCTAGTATACTCTGAAATGGGAGCAACTGTTAAAATTGATTTATAAACTGTAGGAATTACTTCTGAGGAAGCTCCTTGGGGAAATTAATGCTCAGTCTTGTCCTAGAATGAAAAAAAATATTTGTCTCTGTGCTTTCCATTCTTGATATTACTAATGGTGAGGTTGTAAAATGAAGCCCGTTTTTACCTCCCCTCAAAAAAAAAGATTCTTAAATGATCAAAATTCTATTGCATCTTTTCTACGTATACATTATTCTCACATATATTCAAAATCAATGCACTTTAAAATAACTGTTAACCCATAACTAGAAATTCTAAAACTAAATGGTCCTTCTTCAGTGATGGAAAACAACCAAGTTGCTCTTTTCTCAAATGTAGGTCTCATCTGAGGAAGCAAGAGACTGTCTTTGGTCTGGTAGTCAATTTATTATTTGCTGTTGAAATCTAGCGCTAGCACTAGAGGTTACTGGCATGCTCTGTGTACTTCAGGTCATTAAACCAGTCAGCATTTTTTACCCATGATATTTGACAGAGAGTCACAGACAGTATTTGATCCTGGTTCCAATTAACTCAACTGAAAACTGTCAATGATGGATTTAATTATCAATTAAAAGTGATACACAATTGGGTAATGGAAGATATTTGTTAGAAGTAAAAAAAAAAGTAAAAGATTATATCACGCAATAAGTAAAATTCCTCAGCATTTCATTTTATTTTAACTCATGGTTATTCTGTTCAACTTAAAGAAAAAATTCATTCGTCTTGCTTGATGATGTATAACAAATAATCTGGTTTTCTTTTCTATTTACTGGTAGAGCAAGTGTTCTAATATCTTAGTGGTTCGGCAATTCAATTCTGAGATTTCAAGTGGTTCAATTATGAGATTTCATGAATTAGCAGAAAGTTTGATTCAATAAGACCATAGCACTTTTCATCTTTAAGGTCACTTAAACATCAATTCATTAATTGCATAGCTTCATTGACACTAGTGGAAGATGTTCACGTATTCTCTAGCACAGGACACTGCCTTCAATAGAAATCCAAATGCATATGCAGCGTTTTCTCTTACACAGTGTTACAAAAGAGCACAAAAAGTGCTAAAAGCTGCTACAAAGGCAAGACTGGATTGTATCAAAGCCAACTGCAAGACCTGTTGAGGCAGTGTACCTCTGTTTTGTGTGTTTTTAGAATATCTTATATGTTGAAAAACAGAGGGCATTAGTAAGGCACTGATGTATGGCTGGGATCTCTACGTGCTGTGTGCTCTATCTGCTACAAACCCAACATTTTCCAGGAGTCTTGGAAGGGCAGTACGATGGAAGCATAAAGCATTCATAAATACGTTGTGAATGATTATCTAACAGTTAGAAATGTCTAAACCAATGGTTAAAATTACATCATTGGTATTCCTAACATACAGACAAGTTATATGTCTTAAACCTAGGCAGTTTGTTGGGCAAGAATAGTTAAATGATGAAAGTTTCTGTAGCTGGTGATGTATGAGTGACATTCCAGTCAGTTTTGTTTCCCCACCTGGTAACCTGCAACCCTTAAAGCTGGACCACTGAAGGTCAGCTTTGACATGGGTGTGAAGCTGAGACTCAAACTCAGCCTTTTGGATGCACAGCAAAAACCTTCTGAACTCCTGTAACTACACTGCACCTTTTTACAGAAATGGTATATGTGTATTTGTGTTGTAATGTGATTGGATAAGCTGAGACAAGATTATTTTATTTAAACCAAATACAGTTTTCAAGCTGTTTTCATTAGCCTGATCTCAGTGAGCATCTGCTGGGAAACTAAAGTTCCAAAGTTTCCTGTTCTTTTTTGAGGAATACCCCATTAGATTCCTTGCCCAGCATCAGCCTTTTATCATTATCCTTCTTCCTGTTTTTTATAAACTCTAGTTATTTCCCATGTGTCCCCTTGAGGGTAAGGAGGTGTGAAATTTTATAGGGTGATTGCATTTCTGATCTTTTACTTAGATTTTGATTGAATGCCTTTGAAAATATCATGATGTGAAAACAGAACCCAGGATGTTGAATGAAGACTCTGCAGCCAAGTATTTTATGTCCCAGCTTCATGTATGCCTGACTACATGAGACACCAATTTGAACCAAATTTGGCACTTCAGAATTTTGGAAATACACAATTTAAAAATTTATGAAAATAGATAGTTGTATAGAGAAAAAGATATCTTAGTGTTCCCATGGAGAAAACTGCTAATAACTTCACTTCTTAGTAGACACAAGGGAATCCAATGAAATATTTGCTTTGAATTAAGAACATGTGAATAATACAATCCATCCCTGAAGGCATTAATAAATCTAAAGGTTCAAGGAAGGTTATCTATACTTTGATTTTTCATAACATTAGTGGACTTGAAATGAATTTTTTGGTCATTAGCTTCGCAGAGCTACCAGGTGATTTTCTCACTAATTGCCAAGTAATTTAAGCAAATCTGGTAATTGAAATTTTTACAAAAATGAGATTGTTCAAATCAGTTCCTTCCACATGTCTTATCTAAATCTGGTTCCTTCCAATTCTGCAAAGCATGATCTTTCTTTTTTTTTTTTTTTTTTTTTTTNATTTGATCCTTATGGTTCCCTTCCAACTCAAGATATTCTATGATTCTATGATTTCTTTCCAAACTGCTATAAACACTCATTGCTAGCTAATCTTGATTGTTTTAGTCAAAAGCTTTAGCCATAATTCATTGTGTTAACTACATCAACAAGATTTCACTGCTGAGATAATGAAATATATTTCATTTTAAATATAATAATAAATTTCATTATTACACACTGTATCTGGTATATCTGTTTGTTTCCCCTGGAGGGAAGATATATCAGATATATTAAGTTCCTACAAGTTTTGTGAAAACAGCCAGATAGAAAACATGCTGTTAGTGCGGAACAAGCTGAGCCTGACTTACTGCATGTGTTTGATTATAATTTTTGTTCTCCCAGTTATTTCACATACATGTAACATACTCCTCCATACATCCAGTGGGTTAATGCTTTGTTTCTACTATATTCAGTTGGTTTGTCTAGTTTTTTACTTCTTTTTTTTT
>VZTO01011116.1:71682-122791 GCA_013400615.1 Syrrhaptes paradoxus
CTTCTAAATGAAAATGTTGCACAGATATAACTTGAACTGGCTTTATTAGCTATGGAGTTGAAGTATTTATGTATTAGGTTGCTTATTTAGGTTTTTTTTTTAAAAAAAAAAGAGTCAGAAGAATTCTGTAAATCTTAGCTGGATTTGATCCTTATGGTTCCCTTCCAACTCAAGATATTCTATGATTCTATGATTTCTTTCCAAACTGCTATAAACACTCATTGCTAGCTAATCTTGATTGTTTTAGTCAAAAGCTTTAGCCATAATTCATTGTGTTAACTACATCAACAAGATTTCACTGCTGAGATAATGAAATATATTTCATTTTAAATATAATAATAAATTTCATTATTACACACTGTATCTGGTATATCTGTTTGTTTCCCCTGGAGGGAAGATATATCAGATATATTAAGTTCCTACAAGTTTTGTGAAAACAGCCAGATAGAAAACATGCTGTTAGTGCGGAACAAGCTGAGCCTGACTTACTGCATGTGTTTGATTATAATTTTTGTTCTCCCAGTTATTTCACATACATGTAACATACTCCTCCATACATCCAGTGGGTTAATGCTTTGTTTCTACTATATTCAGTTGGTTTGTCTAGTTTTTTACTTCTTTTTTTTTCACTTTCTTGTTTTTCTCTGTACTCTGCCTACAGTTTCATAGTTCATCATTTCCTGACTTAGTCTTTCCACCTCAGTCTCTACCTGGATGACAGAGAGAAGCCATCCAACAGCCATCCTTCATGAAAACCTGCATGACTCATCAGCATCGGGTCTTTTTCCTCCCTGTAGGTGCACATTGAATAAAAGAATCATCCTGTAAAATTACTTCTTTCTAATTAGCTATTCTTATGATTTCTTTATACTTGTCAGTAGAAATTTAAGTTACATATGAGAATTCCTAGCTTGGGATTCCACTGCCCTGGGTTAGGACAACCAGCTTCCGATTCGTTAAGCCTGTATATCCTTGACATATGATTCTTAAGTGCAATGAAATACACAGAATGATAAAAAACCTTTCTATGGGTTATCTCAATTGTATTCATATGTGTATTTGTCAATACAATGGCAATTTGCTGCATAGCACATATTTCCCACAGCAGCATAATTGGGCTACCTCTTTTTTTTTGCTAAAGCTATAGTGATTTATCTCTTACCAGTTCCTTGAAAACAGATTAAAAACTTATTGAAAATATTTAATGAAATTGTCTCTTACCTTTTTTGTTCCATTGTTCAAGCTTCTTTTTGCTTGCATCATGCTACCAAAAACTCGTTAAGTGCCTTTTGTGTGGAAACTGAAGAACAGGGGACACAGCTTCTTACCCACATGTCAGATGCAAGGTCTGACAAAAAAAAGTGGAAGAGTGCTTCTCAATCTAAAGCATATCTCCAGTTTTCCCAGGAAGAATTAATTATATATCCCATAGGGCTCCAAGAATAATTTTCTTCTGATTCTAGGCATAGGGCAATAGCTGATGATGGTGATGATGGCAGCCCTGCCACCCCTGTGCAACTCCTGCATAGTGAATGAAACCCACAGAGTCTTCTGTTCAGCCTCAACTACCATTTTCCTTTCTAGTGGATATCCCCTGAGACAGCATGAGGCAGAGATCAGAAGATAGCTTATTCCAGAGACTCTTCCCAATAGGCAGCATGGATAAGAATTCATCAAGCTGAGCTCCTACTGTAAGTTGTCTTTCAATGTTATGCTCCCACCAGGCTTTGCAACCTCTGAACACTCTTATGCCCTCGTGCCATACCGTAGAGCAGGTGATAGATGCATTCAGTTTCATGATATGAAATAGCACCATTGTGATGGACTGCAACACATTTCTCGCATTTTTGCATACAACATAAACTGGAAAGAGCAAACAAAAAATACTCATCTAGTGTCAGGAGTTCCTTACAGGGGAAAATAAAAAATTACCCCAAGCCAAATACTGTGTAATATGGACATAACCACTCAATGCTCTCTGGCCTCAGTGTCAAAACCAGTCCCTAGGCCTTTTGGCACTACAAAATCCTTTTTTAGGAATATGAAGACAGATTCTTGGCTGCCATCTTTTGTCCTCCATCTCTTCTGCTACCCAGTCTTCAGGATTTCAGGCAGAAGCCTGATTAACAATACCTTCTGGATCAAATGTTCTTAGCCATGAGGTATGATTGTAGTCTTCCCTTTGGGAGGCTGTAATTGGTGATTAACAGACTAAATGGAGAGTTTTTTTCAAATTAAAACATTATTCAATCTAAAGAACAGGTTCAAGCACTGTATTGAAGAAAAAGGTATTTAAAACACCTGAATGCACAAATGTCAATCACAGCTGAACTTCCCTGTTTGGTAAAGAAAGTTGTCTTCCCTCCTTCTTTATCAGTCCTTTGAATAGTCTTTCCATTCTTTTTCAGTTTTGAGTTTCACTTTTGACTGAATTTCTGTTCCTCAGCCTGTTTTCGGGTTTGGTTTTTTTTTCACTCAGTCCATTGAAAAATAATTCAGTGAATTCAGGAGGCTGAACTAGCCTCTTCAGTGACTCATCTTCAAACTACCCTCAAATGTTTGCTGTGGGATGTTATTCTGAGTCATTGTTTTGCCTTCGCACTTGCTTACCAGTAGCTACCCTTATTTAACTCTTAATGGAAAATGACATTCTCCCTAGAGGAGAGAGGTCTGATGGGAAAAGAGTCAGACTGGAGAACTTTAGTTATAGATATACTTTTATTCAATTAAATCAGCCCATGATCACTAAATCCAAGATATTTTTTATTTGTTCTTTCGCTTCTAGCTCTTTTTTAATTAACACGTTATTTAAGAAAACTGTGTTTAAAATAGGTTAGTTCACTGACTATGTTAGAAAAATCTGTAGGCTATCACACCTAGTATTATACACACTGGAGAAAAGCCAAACATTAGTTTTGTACTATCATATGCTACAGTTTCTCATAACAAAATATTATTGGCAATATGGATACTTCTAATAATGTTATTCATATTCATATCCAGTCCTGAGGGTCTACAAAAGCACTATCCAGATGAGTCCCTTTAACATCTAACTTCGAAGTGGTTTTGAATGAGAAAAACAATCATCTGTTCTATTTTGCTTTCTCTTCCTATTTCCTAAAGTGTATCAATTCTTTCCTGCTGTGACCTGCAAATTTATTCAAGTTGAATTTACACCAAATGAAGCCCTTACAGAGAAAGGGAAGAAGCAGCAGATATGCACAAAAGGCATGTAATGTTTGCTACTTTGCAGAGGAGTTGACAAAAAAAGTCCTAGAAATCTTGAGAGCCACAGCTTAAAAAATGACAGATGCTTGATTATTTCACACAAACTGGAAACATGCCTTTAAAAACAATTAAAAACTAATTGCCCTAATCAACCCGTACAATGGTTGCAGTTTGAGTTGTATTTTTGAGTCCTTTTATACATGCACAGGTATATTCTTGGGCGGATGGGTCTGACTACCTTCCCGTCTCTTTCTGTGGCACGTGTCATTTTGCCAGTCTCAGACTAGAGCACACTGACAAACCAAATGTGTTTTATATCATTTGTCCAGAATCACATAGGATACACGAAATGTGTAGATATGTTGCTCAGAGACATGATTGAGTGAGTTAGGTGGTGTGGGTTAATGGTTGGACTTGATGATTCTTGAGGTCTTTTCCAACCTTAATGATTCTATGATTCTATGATTCTATAAATCAAATTGATGCCTTCAAAACCAAGCTTTGTTTACTCAAAAGTAAGCACCTTCGAAGACAGAAACTTGGGTTGTCTCACCTAAGTTGAAATCCTTCCTTGATGAGAGAAATCTGTTTAGTCTAGTTTGCCTTGAGGACTGTGAGAGGCAGATTCAACTTCTGATGTGTTAACAGTGCCTCTGAAATCACAGGACAGATGCTGATCTAAGTGCAAGTCCATGAGTTTCCATTATAGACACAGAACATCTGCTTCCATTTGTGGTATCGTGCTTGAGCTTCGCCAGTCCAGAAGGCTATGAGACTCCTTTAGGTGATGCGTGGAAGACAGGCCCAACGGGTGCTTCACATGCACAAGAGAGTCTCAGAGGGCACTAGACACCTCAGTGTAGCTGACTGAATTGAGCACCCTATGTCTTGTCAGATTTAGTCATTGCTGGAGGTTGTCAGAGTGCTTTGCTTCTGGCCTATTTTTGAAAACATCTGTTTTCTGTGTTAGACATCTGTGTTTATAGCATGTCAGTACTGTAACTGGAACGCAAAAACCATGTTATTTTTACACAACAGACGCAGAAAGCCAACTGTATCCTGGGCTGCATCAAAAGAAGCATGACTAGCAGGTCGAAGGAGGTGATTCTCACCCTCTGATCGGCTCTCATGAAACCCCACCTGGAGTACTGCATCCAGCTCTGGGGCCCCCAGCATAAGAAGGACATGGATCCATTGGAGCGAGTTCAGAGAGGGCCACGAAGATGGTCAGAGGGCTGGAGCACCTCTCATATAAGGATAGGCTGAGAGAGTTGGGGTGTTTTAGCCTGAAGAAGAGGAGGCTCCAGGCAGATCTTATGGCAGCCTTCCAGTACCTAAAGGGGGCCTAAAGGAGGGATGGGGAGGCATTCTTTATCAGGAGTGTACTGACAGCACGAGGGGTAATGATTATAAGCTGAAAGAGGGTAGATTTAGATTAGATATTAGGAAGAAATATTTTTCTACGGGGTGGTGAGGCACTGGAACAGGTTGCCCAGAGAAGTTGTGGATGCCCCATCCCTGGAAGTGTTCAAGGTCAGGCTGGATGAGGCTTTGAGCAACCTGGTCTAGTGGAGGGTGTCCCTGCCCATGGCAGGGGGGTTGGAACTCAATGGTCTCTTTAAGGTCCCTTCCAACCCAAACCATTCTACCGTTCTGTGATTCTGTGATTTGAAAAGTTAGGTCATTTAAAACATATATCTTTTTTTTCTGCTGGATAATGCTGTTGGTTGATCTCAGCTTCAGCTACAGCCTCTCAGCATCAGGTACAGCCTCTGTTTTAAGCCTCAGAATCATTGGAAACTAAAGTACTATACTAGTTATTATTTGCTATGAATCATGGACTTGAAAAAATAGAGACTCTCACACCTGCTCTTCAGAAAATGGAGGACATGACAAAAAAGGGGGAAAAAAAGTTCCAAAATCTCACTTAGTAATTTTTATAGTATGCAATTTGTGAGATGGTTCTCTTGAACAGGCATAACAGGTAGAAACATTTAAGGTTAAGAGATATTGTGGGCCTAAATATTCAGCTGTTGCTTATGTGAATAACCTCAGTGGAACTAAAGTCCTCCACAGCAATTTTAAAGGATTAATGTCATTTTAAACCATAGACATTTTGAAGTTACTTAGATTTTTTTTTTACAAAGTGACATGCTTTTCTTAATATGAATTAATTAATATGAATAAGGAATATTCATAAATAATATGAATAACTCTCAAGGAGTTATAGAGTGACAATAACTGTTGTATGATCAGTTTTGAAATTACTCCATCACACTGCTTCTGTGTATAATTTCATATACCACAGCTCAGACACAAACAATTTTTACTTGTAATAAAGTATTTTTCCCTTTTTTTCATGAAGCAAGAGAATAAAATCACAATGACCCAATTAAGAAATATGGATAAACCAAAACAGTAAATACTTTAAAATATAGGTACATAACCATGTGCAAAACATGCCTGGGAGTTGATACTGCCTGAAATTATACAAACACAAAACCTGTTTTTAAACTATTGAAATGCAATTCAGAATTTTAACATATTTATGTTCAAGAGAATATAATATTTATTTCCCATACTATTTTTTACCTAAATACAATGGTTGATTCTTTTGTCAGATAAATTGGCCTGAAAAGTGATTAAACAAGAAGATTTTAAGTGACTTATCTCCTTTTTGCTTCTCACTGGGAGCAATATCTCAGATTGATAACTTTTGAATGTTAATATGCTGATCCATCAATATCTATTTCAGTTCCACAAATATTTCATTTTCCTTTTTATTCCAGTTATGTGCAGTGAGCAACAAGCTGTTTTCCAGCAATTTAATTATTAGACTGTCTTTCTCTTTCACTACTCATTGGTAATACCCATGATGACATCTGTAGCAGCTTCCTGCTGTTTGAATTATTATGAAATGATGCCTCATTTGTGGAGAAGGTGACCACATCTGATTCTGTGTGATGACTTTCAGACAACATATTCTGACCCTTTCTGTAATTTAGAACTGAAAGTAGCACAATAGTCTATGATTCCTGTGTGCCTGACAGTGATCATTATGTTCAGAAATGTTTTAATGATACAGCTAACTATGTCACTATTTTGATCCAAGAGTATTTTCTTTTACATAAACTGTCCTTAAAGACAATAGACGTCTATTTGTAACAAGAGATCACAGTGAAACTGCCAGGTAGAGAAGCTGAGCTCAAGAGATTTATTACATTCAATGTAACTTTAAAAAAACATATAAATTCTGTCAAATCTGTATTGAAGAAAGTTGTGTGTCTAGCGCTCTGAAAAAAATATAAGAGATTCAGGTTTATGTTATTTTCCTTATGCCAAAGCAGCAATATATTTCAAGATGTGATTATTGTTTGAGATGAAGTAACTAAACGCAATGCTTTTTAGAAGAGAAAAATTGGAAAGTGTGACAGGGGTATACACAGATGATATTATTCATTTTAAAAACACCAGGAAAAGTATACACGCAGTGCAGTTCCAAAGTCTGCTTTTATCAACTAGTAAAAGTAACGATAAAAATCTCAGATGAGTTTAGGATACATTTCATTTAGGAGCATAGTAAACAGCTTCAGTCTTCCTATCTCTGAAACTAAATGAAAGCTTTGCCTCCATCTCATTGGAGTCACAAAAGAAAACATTTTATTTTAATGAGAGTAACTACTAAGGAAAAACTTTCTGGAACCATACTTGATGTATTCACACTAAAGAATTAAGTAGTGATTGAAATATCTATTATTGTATAATGACACATCCTCCTGCTCCTGAAATCCACATTGAAATTGCAAAATGGACTCAGGCTATGTTAACTGGACTTCCTACATCTCATGATACAGTTTTGACTGGTATACTTATTTACTTTATTTTTGCAGAACCCTGTCTGCTGAAACATAACAACAAAGAGTATTCCTTGAAAGGATAACTGGATGTTATTTTATTTGTTTATTCTTCATTATTCTGAGTGTATGGATCCATTCATTAATTACTGGACCTGTTCTGAACACAGAATTGTTCATTCTCTCATGAGCTTTTCTAAATGTTTGCCAGTGCATCTAGTGCATTTTTTACAGGAGCTAATGAAATTATCTACACAGTCCTTCTGTGAGGTAACTCCTTTTCACACATGGGGAATAATCATAAATAGCTTAAGGCTGAAATTGTACAAAGTATCCATTCTTCAGGGTGCTAATTTGAAACCCACAGAGGTGAATTTTTCAGAATACTTAGTACTTTGATAGCATTTGTATGCATTTTACATCTTTATATGCTGAAATCAGAGCTCCTTGTTATTTCCTGTGAAACAGAGCTAAGGTGCGTTCTTTGAGATATCCAAACCCACATACTAAGTCAGGTTTAAGTGAACTGTCCAGCCGCTCAGAAAGGCACTCAATGGCGCAAGCAAGGGCATCTTCCACTTCTCTAGGGCATCATTCTTATTTTTTTTTCCCCTTCTTGTTCACTGAGCTTCTGAATGGGTGCAACAGAGAAACTCAGACCACAAACCCATTATTATGCTTGCCCTACTACTGTCCTATTAGTTCCTTACTTTTTGTTATTCATATTCATCTTATTCATACTTAATAAGATCAGGATCTTGTGGAAAGTGGTGGTGATGCTCCTGATCACATAATTATGCATTAGTCCTGGGTTCAGCTCACACAGAGTTAACTTCATAATAGCTAGTAAGAAGCTGTGTTTTGGATCTGTGCTGAGAAAAAAGCTGATAACATACTGATGTTTATAGTTGTTTTCAGGACAGTCAAGGTTGTTTCAGCTTCTTTGAACTTTTCAGCTTCTCTGCTGTGCCAGGGTCTGTGCAAGTACAGGAGAAGCTGTGAGGGAGCACAGCCCAATTGCTAGCCTGAGATTTGATCTTAGGTTCAGGATTGAGACCCAAAGGGGCCAATAGTCTATTCCATAACATGCGCGGCAAGCCCAGTATATAGGTTAGGGCCCTACAGAAGCTCGTTCCTTCTGCCCCTGGGTCAGCTCTCTTTTCCAGGTTGGCTTTCTCCAGGTGGTCCCTCTCGCTGGGTTGTCTCCCCAACCTTGGTCAGGTCTTGGTCTGGGCCACTCAAGCTCTTATCTCCATTCTAGGAGTGTGGTTTTGGGACTCTCCCTGGTATGGGATCGTTAGCCGGGGATGGGCTGAGCTTTGGTCATTGGGTAGTGAGCAGTATCACTGTGTATCCTCACTCATTTGTATATTTGTATATATTATAATTCTCAATATTATTCTGCTTTAGTTATTAAATTGTTTTTGTCTCAACCCATGAGTCTTTTTTTCCCTTTACCCCTTTAATTCTATTCCCCATCCCCGGGAGGGGGAAGGGTGAGGAAGAGGTTTTGTGGGGTTGGCTCCCAGACAAGTGTAAACCCATCACAGTATTGGCGTCAGGCACTTAACAAAAGGGAAGGGCACCAAGTGCTGTCCCTTCAGAGAACTTAGCCGTCCTTATTCTTATGCATGTTCACCAGCAACTATCTCTTCCCTTTCCACTTAATAACTTGACAGGACTGTCATACCATCAACTCTTCCCACTTTGCTGGAGCAAATGAATACACTCAGGTTTCCAACAGCGGTAAGCAGTGGCCTCTGTGAAGCCAAGCAGCCTTGCTTTCCTGCAAACTTTCTGGAATTAAATGCTTCTCACATTCCTCCTGTTGCTACCAATTACTGTGTCAACAGCGTAGATATGTTCTATGTTCCCAGTCCAAGCTAGTACACACAAATGAGCTGAGAGTGGATGGGTCACAGCAGGCAGAGCAGAACATTAATTGACATCTGTGAATTGTAATTTCTTACTCTATCAGTTGACCAAGTTTGGGAGAACATTAAGAAAAAGAATAAATTATGGTTATTTTATTATACTTCATAAAATAAGAAAGCGTGACATCTTTCAAAAGAAAAAATCTGTGGTTTAAGACTCTTATTAATATAAGGAATAAAAATATTTTCCCTAATCTCTTCCTGGGCAAAGGTTAAAGTATTTTAACTGATATTTCCTCAGCAAATTCTCTCTTTAGTAGGCATAGCATGGAAAATTCCAGTCTGAGTTGTTCATTAAGTTTGACAAGATTAAAAGTAATTACAGACTGAGTCTTTTAACGGAAACTAGTAGGCATCCTTAAGTACAGGCTTTACTACTTACACCACCTTTAACAAACAATTTTATTATATAAGCATGAAAAGCAAATCTGTTGCTGATTTGTACCACCAGAACACTCTGAACTGTCATATGTTTACTAATACCTCATGCACACATAAGATTCTATGTAAACCCATTTAAAAACTCTCTAAACCAACATTTTTTTACTTCAGTATTAGAAACGTTTTTTGTTTATAAAGTACATGTTCTTTAGTAATATATGGGGAAAAACAAGAGAAATATGTTCTGTTAGTCTATTTGCATGCTTTTTTAAATGGGACATATTCTGTTGAAATCACATAAGCAGAAGCAGGTAGCTTGTCAGTAAGCACTAACAGAGCAATTTCCCACTAATAATATTGCAGCTGTTAGCTGCACAGTGGTCAGAGACATAATGTTCAATAATTACAGGATGCAGAACTGCCTCTTTTGATGAGAAGAATGTAAGTGAAGTCAGTTTTCTCTTTGCTTTGCACAAGTTCCTTCGCTGTGAAGGGAAGCCATAATCCTACAGGACCAATATGTCTGTATCAAAAGATGTTGACTACTTCAAGGACAAGGTGAGGATGGCTTTGGTCTAATTAAATGAGGTATTTAAACAAGCTATGAAATGATAATGTATGACTAAAAGGTTACAAAATTCTCTCAAACCACAAATTCAGATCCTACCAGGAGTGACTGAGCATATCTTTCCCTGAACTGTCTTGAGGTTTTGAAAGGCTGAAAGGCACTGTGTCCAGGATCCAAAACCATCTCAAACTTCCTAAAATTGCTTCCAAAAGAACATGAGATGCTTTCAAGAGAAACGTCAGCCTGGAATTCACTGTTTTCTGACAGATGTTTGTCAGCACGTGGCTCTCACTACGCAGCCACCCCTCAGAAATAGTTTGATTTACATTGCTCTTCTGCTTCTATTTTTAGTTACAGTAAACTGTATATGTATAAAATTATGTTAGCCAGTCTCAGTAGTGCTTTACAGCCATCTTGCAATGATGATATAAATGAATACAGGAGATACAGGCATGCAGAGAATCGTAGTCCTCTTTTATTCTTTTGAAGAATTCGAATTCATAGAATTCAGTATAATAAGGAAACAATATTAAAAGAAAATGAGAAAGCAAAGAATACTGTCATAATTCAATCTGCACTAGTACAGTTTTGTTAAAGACAGGAATATGGAAATGTTACTTCATACACATTCAAAATAGAGACAAATTTATATTGTACTTGCATGGGGATGTTGGAGTTTCCCATTTAATTCTCTCCAGTGAATGAGAGTGAAGCTAAAGAAAATGCTTTAGACTGAAAAATGATGACCTACCCAAATGCCTTGCTTCAATAAAATATTTATGTGCCAGAAGCAAATATAGCTGAACTATGCCCTTTTGCATTTTTTTCTGTCTGCCTTTTTTCACTTTAGAGGCATCAGCAAATTATAGGACGGGTAATTATGTTATGTTTTGAACTGGTTTGGACAGATAAATGAACGGGTATACATAAACACAAACATAGAATGGTTTGGGTTAGAAGGGACCTTAAAAATCATCTAGTCCAATGCCCCTGCCATGGGCAAGGATATCTTCAACTAGATCAGTTTCCTCAAAAAAATTCCAGGGCTTGGGCATCCATAAATTCTCTGGGCAACCTGTTCCAGTGTTTCACCAGCTTCATTATGAAAAACGTCTTCCTTGTATCCAGTCTAAATATGCACTCTTTAAGTTTAAAACCATTGCCCCCTGTCCTTTTGCTGCAGGTCCTGGTAAAAAGTCTTTCTCCATCCTTCTTATAAGCTCCCTTTAAGGACTGAAAGGCTGCAATAAGGTTTCCCTGGTGTCTGCTCTTGTCCGGACTGAACAACCCCAACTCTCTCAGCCTGTCCTCACAGGAGAGTTGTTCCAGCACTCTGATCATTTTTGCGTCCCTCCTCTGAACTCACTCTACAAGTCTTTCTTGTACTGGGGACCCCAGAGCTGAACGCAGTACTCCAGGTGGGGTATCACGAGAGCCGAGTAGAGGGGGAGAATCACCTCCCTTGACCTGCTGGTCACGCTTCTGACGCAGCTCAGGATATGGTTGGCTTTCTGGACTGCAAGCATACATTGCCAGGTCATGTCTAATTTTTCATCCAAGAGTATCCCCATGTCCTTCTCTGCAGAGCTGCTCTCAATCCATCCATCCTCTAGTCTGTACTGATACTGGACATCTTCCTGAACCCAGGTGCAGGACCTTGTAGTTGGGCCTTGTTGAACTTCATGAAGTTCACATTGGTCCACTTCTTAAGCCTATGAAGTTCCCTCTGGATGGCATCCCATGTCTCAAGCATATCAACTGCACCACGCAGCTTGATGTCATCCACAAACTTGCTGAAGGTGCACCGAATCCCCCTGTCAGTAGCATTGATAAAGATATTGAACAGTGCCTGTCCCAGTATGAACCCCTGAGGGACACCACTTGTTGCTGATCTCCATTTGGACATTGAGCTGCTGACTGCAACTGTTTGGATGCAGCCATCCAGTCAATTCCTTATTATCTAATAGTCTGTCCATCAGACCCACATCTCCAAATTAGCAACTAGGATGTTGTGTAGAGACAACATGTTATGTGGATGAGGAAGTAATATTTCACATTAATAAAAGTTCACAGTAGGTTGTTGATATATTAAAAAGTTTCTTTTGATGTCTGTTTTTCCCAATTCTAGATAAAGATTCAATAGGTCCATTCCTCGTGGTTACGTGGTCTGGGTAGCAGAAATAGTTAATCAAACTACTACTAGTTAACTGTAAAAATAGTGATGTATGAATGCAAAGTGACAATATTCTCTCAAAACATAGATTAAATGCTAGCAGGACTGACTGAGAATATCTTTCCTTGAGTTGCCAAACCACCTGCTACGTCATTAAAATATTTGCTGATTCTGACTAAGACCTAAAAGGACTGTGGATTAGTCTTGCTATTGCAAATAATGAAGATCACACAGCCTGCACTTAAGAATTCACTGAGAATTCCTTGCCCAGATTTTGCCTTCCCTTCTCTACAGCTATACAATGCTTAATGTAGTCACTGTCCTTCTTCAGTTGGCTGTGTGCATTCCTGGACTATAAGGGTTACATGAAGTTGAAGACTTCTGATAGAAATGTCCTGCAGAAATGTACTTGTTAACAACACCTACTAGCAATCCCTCACTGTAATTTTGAGAAGCAGCCTGAATCCTAACCCAGGAAAAAAACCCATTCACACCAGTTTCACTATTGAAACAAGAATCAGGTCTGAAAAGCTCAGCTTGTTCATTATATTGCGTTGTGAATGGAAACTGTTGTCATTCCTTTGATCAAAAGCCCAGGTTTCAATTCAGTTTTTGTTCACAAGCAATGACATGAGAAACCAAACTCTGTATTTTTGAGGTCCACATGTCTGTTTAATATGTGTGTAGCACCTCCCCTATGAGGACAGGCTGAAAGAGTTGGGGTTGTTCAGCCTGGAAAAGAGAAGGCGCCGAGGAGACTTAATAGCAGCCTTCCAGTACCTAAAGGAGGCCTACAGGAGAGATGGGGAGGCACTCTTTATCAGGGAGTGCAGTGAGAGGACAAGGGGTAATGGGTGTAAGCTGAAAGAGGGTAGACTTAGACTAGACATTAGGAAGAAATTTTGCACTATGAGGGTGGTGAGACACTGGAACAGGTTGCCCAGGGAAGTTGTGGATGCCCCATCCCTGGAGGTGTTCAAGGCCAGGCTGGATGAGGCTTTGAGCTGGCTTCTTACATTGTACCTCATTTGGACTAGGACCTAACACAATATGTGGAGTCATAGATTTAACTTTTCACGTGGAATTAATCTTTTCTGTTATTGTGATGAATACGGCTTATTTATTGAAAGTTTCAGTCTCTCTGGCCTTTCATGTTTCACATTTCATAGTTAGAGCTTGTGGGTAGACTTACTAAAACAAAAAGACAGTCTGGAAGGAAAACAATCATGGCAGATTTTCATTTCGGTGGGCTATGAGGTTCACTTCCATATTCTTGCAGACATGTTTTTTTTTGTTATTTGATATTTTTGTTCAGGATCTACAAAAGGCACAGTAATTATAGTCTTCAGCTACAAAATAAGTTATTGCACATATCACACAAAGACTTTCTTTTTGAAACTATACTTCACTAAAATTACCCTTTTGCAGCTTCAGTAGTGGTATAATTGTTATTAAAAAAATTTCATCAATGTAAACAAATATGAACTGAACTCTGCTTGAATCCTATGGTAAGATACTGTGGTAAGAGTAGACCATGAAACAAAATGGCAGTACTGGCTCAGGAACCAAAATTTGACCGAGCTTCTCTCTTGTCTCCAGCTCTAGTCAGTAATGGACACTTAGGGAAAGAAAAAAGTGGAAACCTTTATAGACAATTCTCCTTTGAGGACCTTCCTGGTCTAAAGAATGATATGCTCATAAACAAGGTTTTAGAAAGGGGGCCAGGGGAATAATTAGATTAACGATGAATGTATTCACCCATGTCATGTCTAGTTCTGCATCCAGGCACTGAGAGTGTGCTTATCTTTGGATGCTGACGGCTGCAAACACCAGCTTTCTTTCCTCAAAATATACAAAGGTAAAATAACCTATCAATCAATTCGACATTGGGGACACCAATACAAGAACAGAGAAATGAAAACTATGAGGTGATGGTGTCAAAACCAGAAGAGCACACCTGCCTGCCAGGCTAATTCCTTGTGTAGCTAGATCTACACTAACAAAATGGGGTATGGTGTGGGCACAGGCATTTTTCCAACATCATTTATACTATGTAGTTGTTAACGTGCTCCCTGGCACAGCTCTGGCCTGTGGGAACCAGAAGGAGCCTGAAAAATGCCTGGACCAAGACCTTGGACAGCATAGGTCAAGGATTTGCCCTGGGAGGCCATGTGCTCTTCCTCTTCTGTTTATTTGCTTGTTTATTAAGGAGTTGCTTTGTTTTTGCTTTTTTTTTTGGTTTTTGTTTGTTTGGGTTTTTTTTCCCTGAAGGCAAAGAGCTGTCTTTTGCCACCTGCTTCATCTGCATTACTGCACAGGCAGATGCAGGCTGTCAGGCTACTGTACTCATGAGATTTGTGCGTGGCTTTCTCATTGGGGCAAAACAAGAAACAAGGATTCTCCAGGGGCATGGAAGATGGTGGAGAGAGTCAGGCAACCCAACCACCTGGTACCCCTGGGGTGGGGTCTACAGCATTGGCACAACCATCCCCCACCACTGGAAGCCACCTCCAGCTGTAAAAAGCCTGAGAATGAGACAGGAAGGCAATTGAAATGGAAAAATGCAGACTGATGGTGGTAGAAACTGAAGTCTTCAGTTTCAGGGTCATATAATCTGACTGTCTGTACGATACAACTCGACCTACATTTGGCACAGCAGTTCATTAAGCCATCGTTGCTAATGTCACAGACTTCACTCTCTGAAGTGATGTTGCCATGACCACTTCCCTTGATAATTTATTCCATGGTCTAGTTGCTTCTGCTGTTTTTCAAAATGGAACTGTAAATTAGAGAATGTTAATACACAAAGACTTGTGTGTGCTTGTTCTAGATAGGAAATTTCTAACTGGGGTGGTGTGGCTTTTGTATTTGAGTCAGAGTAAAGGTTCCTACAGTGAAACATGAATGAATTTTTGATAGCTAAGAAAATTTTAGTGGATTCATTTCTGTATGATTGATTTAATTATGCATTTCCTTTCTTTGTAAATGACTGACAAGTACATTTGCAGTACTTATTCAGAGCCCTCAATTGGTTTTGCCAATAATTCTTTTTGATTTTGAAACAATAAGATTAGGAGACCTATTTGTGATTTAATAACAGTGTCTGCCTCATTTTAGACATCTCTGGGGAAAGCTGCTTCCATGAGGTTACTGCTCAATTATATATATTTAAATAGCTTATAGATAATGAAAATCAACCAAAGAATTATTTTATTTTGAACTGTGCAGAAAAGTGTGAGTGTATGTGTGCATGTGTGCACGTGTGCATGTGCATGCACATGGTTGCAGATTTTGCCTTATTAACATCTGTATTCCTCATGCACCAGAATCAGTTTGGTTGTAAGTGAATAAATATGTAAACTACCTGCTTAGGTTTTGTCCTAGAATTGAGAGTTACTATTTTGTTCAGACAGATGGACCTTGAAAGACACGGCGAACAACCCAAAAGCTAATGCTTTTTAGCAGTTGGTGGGGCTGGAAAGAATGACTCTCCAGAGTCAATGAGTCCAGCACCTTGCTCTCAGAGCCAGTAGGGCTATATGACCTTCTTCACAAAACAGTGACAGTTTTGGGGCCCATGACTTTCATTTTAGATGTGTTCCAAAACAGTTATTTTGGATTTCTTTTTCTGGTTTCTGGAGCAATTTGTTCTTGGTTAATTTGCTGACATTTTTCTTTGGTGCTAGTCCTGGATGCTAGTTCAAAGACTTTCTTCTCTTCCCATTGTTTTTATCCTTATGTATTTTATGCAATGGTGATATCTCCTTTCAACATGCATTTGACAAAGCAAGAAACTTAATATTTTTTTAGTCTCCATATAAACAACATTACATTCTTCTTATCAGTTTAGCAATCTTTTTGTATTCCAATGCAATTCTAAAACATTTATTGAGCAGAATTATATGTAGAATTGAGATCTCATGAAGGTGTTGCTACTTGCATGGCCCCAAATAATCTTGTAATCAGCTACTACTTCTTTGTTGTATTTCTGCTTAGATCCAGTTGAGCACCTGACATTAAAAAAAACCCTAGTTTTTGTTTTCAAGAAATACAAACTTGCATTCTGTCTTGCTCAATTTGAGCTGAGAAAAAAAAGAATCTGTCTCAGAAAGCATTGAAAACTTTAACTCTCCCTGAGGTTTACAGTTAAGAAAGACTGTACATACCTGGAAGGAATTAGGAACCAATACATTCATTTTAGCGGGTGTAAAAATTACATGAGTTTTAATTGCTTGACTGATTTAGCCTTCAGTTTTGATTTATGATGAGTTTATGGTACTGAAAACATCCACCTTTGTCTGTTACCTGACAAGGGCTGCATGATGAGCAATCTGTCAGTGAATAATCTCTCCCAGTCCATTTACCATCCTTGTTCCAAACATATCCCTATGCAAGAAGCCATAGATAATAAACTGAACTTATATTTCATATTTGCCCCGAAACAAAATGACACAAACATCTGGCAACAGATACAATATACAGTGCAATTCAAAAAAAATGTATTGTTGACATTCCACCTGTTCTCTAACCCAAACAATTATTTCTTCAGAAACATTTAGCCTTGGTACATTTAAGAAAGAGCTATGTTGCAGTTAATTGTATACTTCACCACAGCAGCAATCACAAATACAGAACTCATGGGGAAAAACATGAGTTTTTAAACATTTTTTAAAAAGCGTTTAAAAAAAAGCTAGCCTTTATTCTTTTCAACTTATTTATAAAACTTGATGTGACATAGTTGGTTATTTTTAATAAAATTAAAAAGGAGCACCCAGAGTAAAAGGTAAATGTATCATTATTAAAGTTATTCTGAATTTCCCTCATCTTGCACAACAATAGACAGTTCTTTCTATCTGAAAGGAATGCTTAAAACTTTAAGGCTTTCATCTTTCACTCCTGCCAGATTTTCTCTCAGGGGATATCAGCTGAAATTCTAGGAGCCACTACTTGTCAATGTGAAAAAAAAGAACAGCAGAATGCAATCACACCCATCTAGTCAAGGAACAGAATTTTTTTTTTACATAAACAGTCAAACACAGAAAAGCTCAAATTTCAGATATTTCCAGCGAAGTAGCCTAGAGATGCCAGGAATAATTCTCTTTCTTCTTCCACTCTTTTCCCACATAATCATCATCTCAAAAAACCCAAACACCTTGTAGTGGGTTAAGCAGAGGGGAGCTAATTTTTATTTTTTCCTTTTCTCCCTTCTCTTCATAAATAGCTAGCAAGAAGCTATGTTTTGAATTCCTGCTCAGGAGAAAAGCTGATATGAAGAGAACATTTATAGTTATTGCTAGGATACCTTCAAGGACAAATACATTCGGTCTCTCTTCTCCCCATAGACAGAGGGAGGGGGGAAGAGACAGTCCGGCTTCTAGCTTGGGATTTGCTTTTAGGTCAAGATTGAGAAGCAGACTGACCAATTATTCCATCCCATGCACGTCATACCCAGTATATAGGTGAGAACCCTTCCGGGAGAGCTGGCTTTTTCACTTCCCTTGGGCTCCCTGCATTCGCTCTCCCAAGGCCTTGTTTTTCTTCCCCCCCCCCACGGACGCCATTAGCTCTCGGCCCGGGACGCTTGTTATCTCCGATCTCCGTTCCGTGAGTGCCTCCGGGATCCTCCCTCTCCAGGGAGATCATTAGCTGGTTTTTTTTTCCCTGATTCGGTCAGCTCTCGGCCTGGGACGCTTGGGCTGTTATCTCCGTTCCGTGAGTGCCTCCGGGAGCGGCGCACCCCCCCCCCCCCCTTACTCTCCCCCCCCCCTTTTGGGGAAATTGTGAGTGCGGTTTCTGGGGTTCTAATGAACAGCTGGGGGGGGCAGTATCGTTGGGTTTCTGCTGGCAACAGCTAATGAACAGCTGGGGGGGGGCAGTATCATTGTGTATCACCCATTCCCTCCATCCTCCAGGGTTATTGGCCGGGAGTGGGCTGGGCCTTTGATCATCGGGTGGGGAGGGGCAGAATTACTGTGTATCACATTGCATATTTGTATATAGTATTATTTCCAATATTATTGTAGTTTAGTTATTAAATTGTCTTTATCTCAACCCACGAGTCCTCTTTGCCATTTACCTCTTTAATTCTCTCCCCTATCATTGGGTGGGGGCAGGGACTGTGTGAGCGGGTGTGTGTGGTTTGGCCCCCAGCCAAGGGCCAACCCGCCACACACCTAAGAAAATTTCATATGCATTTGAGTAAATATCTATAGTCACACCTGAATTGTTTAAGAGGGATACACTGGAGTTTCTTACTCATCACACCTGTGAGATCTTTTTGCAAAAGAAAACAAATTCCTATTCTCCCTCTATTTAAAAGCTAATCTCAAGACAAAGACACCAGAGGAAAATTAATATTGTTTCATTTTGCAGAAAGGATTGACTAAATAACAAAGATATTAGGTAAGACTATATTTTTCAGATAAAATAATTATAAATGTTCTTTTGAAAGAAAGATCTTTCTATTTAGATAGAGACCACAAGTTTAGATAAAGCTGTACTCTTCACTGAAGTGAATCTAAGATAAAAAATGCATCTTTGGAAATTTTCCTGGTTCTTAATCTTCTCCTAACAGTGAAACATCTGACAAAGATCCACATTTGTTACAGAAAAAAAGTCCTATGAGTTGTAGGAAATACAGTCATTAATCAATGTTTTTTGCTGGTACTGGAAAAGCTGATTTGTTCCTAGCATGTCACTTGAGTCAACATTTTATGCTGTTCATAAATTAAGATTTCCTGATTTCTGTGTTACCTGTGGCCTGAATCTTGCTTGTACTCCAGTAAGTTATCTGCTTGTCTCCTTTTGCCCATAGTTATGCACCAGGGACTGCAAAACAATGCTGCTAGTCTGCTGCCCAGTAGCCACCAGCTCCCTGCACAAGTGTACCCAAAACTTCTGTTTATCCTTTTTATGCAGGGTATGTTGTCCCACTGATGAGCACTGGACTCCTGGGCACTGAATCTCACCTCAGTCATCCCATAAGAGGTTTTCAACAGGAAAAAAGGTAGCATTCTGCAGGGAGTGATATATTCATAGTTGGGTCGAAAACTACATCAAATATTTTCTAACTTATCCATGGTTAGCACCTAAGGAGGTGACAGATGCAGCAGCAGTGATCTCTCATGTTCACAACAACAGGCAACATGAGATTGGGGAGAGAGATGAGCAGAGACTCTAAAGATATGTAGGGCTGCAGACTTTTGTTTCTATGAAGATCATGACACTGCATGTTGCACAAGGAACAGATGTATTAGACAAGTATATGGGGCATGAGCAAGCTCAAAAGGTTGTGGGCTATGTACTCAGCCAAGGCAATCTCCAAGTGTTGTGGGATGGGTGTGCTCCTGTCTTATTTAGAAGAGTGTTGGCTTTGGGCAATGTGGATATAAACCCCTCTGTCCTACTCGGCCTTGGGTCTCGGGGATTCCCTCTTCCAAAGTGGAGGTGTCCATTTTTTCCTCATTTTCTATATTTCCCCTAAAATGTGTGACTTTTCTTTGATTCTAATAGTGGTTTGGGGCTGGCAAGCCAGTGGGAATCCTATATGCTTAAACATTCCATCAGAATGGTCAAATATAACTGACGTTTCAGCATACAATACAGCAAACTTCACTCTCTTTTTACCCTTTCCTTGTGTTCCAACATTTTTCTAATCCTCGCATTTCTACTGTACATCATTGCACATTCAGTTTCTACGTGTTCAGCCTAAACTGAAGCCACCAAAAGCAAAATATTTCAGAGGAGCTCAGAGAAAAAGGCCTTATCTTAGTGACATACAACAGTACATTCCTTAGTTGTTGCACAGAAGCTCTTGAAAACACAGCGAATTTATCCCCACATAAGCTTTTTTTAACAAGCTAAAGTATTATTTCTGTAATAGGTTGAAGAAGTTGAGATACATTAGGATTGCATGTCTTCCTCGAGGTCACAAAAAATCTGCCAAACTGGAAATTTCACCCACATTTTCTGAGTCACATGTCAGTGCTTAACAACAAGGTCCTTTTCTTTTGCGTCTCTTGGAGATACACTGATGTAACACCAATTTGAAATCAGAACGAAGCTTTGATTTTATTTCTTTTTTCTGTTTTACCACTCATTTCTACAGTATACATGGCATTATTTAAGAATAACAGGAGGCACTGGCTGGGACCAGTTTACTGGATTTTACTCCAGAAAGCAACAGAGTAGGTCAACAAGTAGTCACATAATAGAGGACACCAAAAGCACTTCTGCCAATACAAACCATTCACCCTATGCCACTTCACTTCTCATGAACATCAGTGCAGTATTTCCATCCACACTGACGTCTGGGATATACAAAACAACATCATTATTCTACAGAGATTCTTGTAGAAGTGCACATAAGAAACACTTGATTGAAACAGTTTAAATCTATATTTCAGTGAACAGTATGGATTCTTGGAAGGAAACTAAGGATTTTTATATCATCTGAGTTCATGGTTCTTTTCATGGTTTCATTACAGAGGTATTTTGAAAACACCTTGAAGCAGAAACCTTGTTTACTAGTGATGCAATAACCCCTGTAGGTGTTGAACTGCAAAGCAAACAAGTTTTAATACTTGTCCAGATAGCTTTGATTTACAACTCTGGAGGAAGGCCACAAAATTCTGCAGATTTCTGCCAGCTGAAAATCATGTCACTGGTCTCAGAGAGAAGGTAGAAATGCTCAAAAGCAAAACCATCCTGCTGGAAGGATGGTTTTAACAAGATGTTTCATAGCCACCATTCACATTGAACAAGCTTGCTATTATTTTGAAAGAACACAGATGCCACAATAAAAACAAACAGCAGTCATAGGAAATAAAGTGGTAGCTGACATATAAAAAACTTTTGGTTCAAGATTAAAACAGCATACTTTTCTTCAGGGATCTTTCAGTCATTGAAGGAAGTCAGTATGGATCAGGTTTTCTAAGAAAAAAACTAGGAAACATGAGCATTTCAAATTCAGGGTGCCCAACTTGCTACTGAAATATATTTTCAGAAGGTGGCTGTTCATTTGGTTGTGGCAACCTCTAATCATTTCTTACAATCAAATCATAAGTATACACATATGTATTGCAATTATTTAATAAGTTTTTTGTTACTTGTGTCCTACATGTTTTCTGAGTCTGTGGTTCCAGTAGCATTATCACAATGCTTCATTCTGAGAGCATTGTTCATGGCTAGGGGGTCAGATACTGTATTCTCACAAGAAAAAAACATCTGCTTTTTGACAAACAGATTTTTTTCTATGTTATTTTGCTTTTTACTTTTCTATTTTATAGTGTCATTGCATTTTTTACAGTCTTTAAGCTACCTCTGTATTTTCTCTACCGCTGATAACATGATTTTTCAGGACTGTTCATAGATGCCTCTGTGTTTGGTATGTAGTACAAAGTCAATGATTTGTCTGTCCAATTACCAATTACTAGTGACACAGAGTACCAGTTCCTTTTCTCACTAACAATCAGAATTCCTGGAATTTCTTCAAAAAGACTGAACATTACAAGGTCAGAGTGACAGGGTGCACATGCAACATTAGCAAGCAGGACTCCGAGAACACCAGACCGCAGCTACACCTTCTAAAATAGAGAAATGAGGAAGTGAAAGATGTACAAAGGGACTGAAACCCCACTAGAGAACCCACCATTTTTTCCGTAACTTAGCTCTCACTGTTGTGGTCTTGCCTGTTTTCAAAAAGCCATTTATCAGACCTGATGTGCCAAAAGATATTAAAAGATGAATGCAAAGTATATTAAAAGATATTGCAATAGACCTGAGAATTTGACACCGTCTCCCACAGTATCCTTGCGGATAAGCTGAGGAAGTGCGATCTGGATGATCGGGTGGTGAGATGGATTGTGAACTGGCTGGAGAAAAGAAGCCAGAGAGTTGTAGTGAATGGGATGGAGTCTAGTTGGAGGCCTGTATCTAGTGGAGTCCCCCAGGGTTCGGTATTGGGACCTGTGCTGTTTAATATATTCATCAACGACTTGGATGAGGGAGTAGAGTGCATCCTCAGCAAGTTTGCTGATGATACGAAACTGGGAGGAGTGGCTGACACGCCAGAAGGCTGTGCTTCCATCCAGCGAGACCTAGACAGGCTGGAGATTTGGGCGGGGAAAAATTTAATGCAATTTAACAAGAGCAAGTGTAGAGTCTTGCATCTGGGCAAGAACAACACCAGGTTCCAGTATAAGTTGGGTACTGACCTGTTGGAGAGTAGTGTAGGGGAGAGGGACCTGGGGGTCCTGGTGGACAGCAGGATGACCATGAGCCAGCACTGTGCCCTCGTGGCCAAGAAGGCCAATGGCATCCTGGGGTGTATCAGAAGGGGGGTGGTCAGTAGGTCAAGAGAGGTTCTCCTCCCCCTCTACTCTGCCCTGGTGAGACCGCATCTGGAATATTGTGTCCAGTTCTGGGCCCCTCAGTTCAAGAAGGACAGGGAACTGCTGGAGAGAGTCCAGCGCAGAGCCACAAAGATGATGAAGGGAATGGAGCATCTCCCTTATGAGGAAAGGCTGAGGGAGCTGGGTCTCTTTAGCTTGGAAAAGAGGAGACTGAGGGGTGACCTAATTAATGTTTATAAATATGTGAAGGGTGAGTGTCAGGAGGATGGAGCCAGGCTCTTCTCTGTGACATCCAGTGATAGGACAAGGGGCAATGGGTTCAAGCTGGAACATAGGAGGTTCCACTTGAATATGAGAAAAAACTTCTTTACAGTGAGGGTGACAGAGCACTGGAACAGGCTGCCCAGAGAGGTTGTGGAGTCTCCTTCTCTGGAGACATTCAAAGCCCGCCTGGATGGGTTCCTGTGCGATCTGATCTAGGTGTTCCTGCTCCGGCAGGGGGATTGGACTAGATGATCTTTCGAGGTCCCTTCCAATCCCTAACATTCTGTGATTCTGTGATTCTGTGAATTTTTTTCTGCATAACACTTTTTCAAGAATGGGACTTAATGACTCATTAATTGAAAGAAAACTTGAGTAATATCTTTCCTTCCTATATATATTTCCATAGCTAATTTCAATTGTACAATAACTACTAAATTTTGATATCTTAGAAGACTAAGGAATTTTCCTCAAATCTGAGGATTTTGTCCCCATATCTGACTAATTTAATTAGCAATTTCACTAAATGGACATAGCTTTCCAGCAGGTTTAATAAGGTATAGATTGAAACAAATCCGTTTTGAATGTTTACTAACCAACAGCAATGTAACACTGACATTGCATTAGGACTTGCCGTCCCCACTTGTGAAAGTACACTTCTGAGGTGCACACCTTCAAACCTGCCGTGAAGAAAAAGTGGGAAAGAGGTTTTAAGCTCTCTTTGCCTTTCAAAGAGATGTTGTTTAGTTCAATTCTCTTAAATCTCATGTGAAATCATCAAAGGATTGACCTGTAATTTTGAAATTTATGCAGAGAAAGTTATAAACAAAACAAAAGTTTTCAAATTGCAGTGGTTAGGTAGTCTCAGTCATAGGGGAAAAAAAAAATTCTGGTGGAATGATTGCCATACAACAAAAACAAGTACAGAGCTTAGCAAAACTGTAAGAAAGACAGGACATTAAATTTGTAAGGATACCAAATTTAGTGTCCAAAGACATTAATCAAAAATTAGAAGACATAAAACCAGTAATGTGTCTAATGTGTCGTGGTATTTTCCAGCCATGGAGTACTGGACTGCAGAAGGTGCGTGTTGCTCACAGCTGTCTGTTTTGGAGCACAGCCCTGCTATTCAGGTGGATCTTGCAGCTCCTGGAGCACATCGTGGATTAGAGTCTCCCTGGTTTTATCGCATATGACAATTTGCATTCAGACCTCGCCAGGAAATTTGGTCTTGAAAATGGTTCTACTATAATGTTAACCCTGCAAAGTGAAGCACTCAGAAGTTAAGGAATATTAATTGTTAGAGTACGTTTATCGTCCTAACATTGAGTCATTGTCCCCACAACGATTCACTTTGATATTCTTTAATGAGGCAATATGCATTATGATTTCTACTGGAGTTCTGCCTTAAGTTATTGTATTAAATAATAAACCAACATATGTGTTTTAACTGGCTGACAGCTACCACTTGTAGTAGTCAATCCAGCAATTATAGTTCACAGTTTCTAATATTTCTGTGCTGTGAGCAGCAATTTTATATATTAGAAGTAAAGTAATACTGACTGATACTATTAGACCTCATAATTCTCCAAAGGTTGCGTATATAAATCAGCAGGAAAACATTGTCTCTTGGAAATACTTCATATTGGTTAATTCCCTGTAGAATTTTATGGACACACTATTCCATTATCAAAATTAATTGTGTGATTCACTGAGTGCTCAGTTCCAAGAAAATGTTACATCTTCTGTGTATCTGAATGGCTTTACACTTTAAATATCCCACAACACTTTATGTACCCTGTACATACTCTCTACGGTAAGTGCTTTCTTCCTTGTTTTGGAGTGCTATAACTTCCAGTTACTTGTCACCCACAGTATTTATCAGAGGGGAAAAAAATGTCACATTGATTAATTAGTCAATTAAAGAATTTAAAATGTTTGTTATGTCAGGAATTAAAGCCTGTATGTCCCATGTTCTCTCCCTGATTTTTCTTTTTTGAATAAATGGTTCAAAACCATTTTGTGCTCATGTCAGTGGAAGAGCTGTTATTTTGTTATGATACTGCTTCATTATGTCTACCATTTGAATTAATGTGTATACTACAAACTAAAATGCCAGAATCTTAAAGTATGTAAGAGGAAATTTAAGACAGTCAGGTGCAAGTAAAATATTTCTTAAATCTCAGTCTCAAAGATTGAGAGGGACCATAAAATCAGAAGAAGATAACTGTCTTAAATAAGAAAGTGGCAGATACAGACATGAACATGTCTTCTCAGGTATTTTGGAAGAATGGTTAATGGAGATGAATGTAAAGCAAATGCCATGATAAGAGTTATTCCTATTTTCTCATTATATATAAATGACAAGGTTTATAAACTGTGAAAATATGGAGCAGCATATTAGACTGAAAGCACAACAGCTTCCAGAATACAATGGAGACACAGAAGTAAAAAAATTCTCATCATTAATAAATAAAAATTGTTTGAGTACTGACAGCTGCAAAGTAGTTTTTGCAAGGACTGTTCCAATGTCTTGGGGACTGAGCCTACAAATGGCAGAGCCCTCTGTCCTTTATCAAATATTTTAATTTTGCACATGCATTGGAGTTTAATTAGAATTTTCTTGAAGTAGTGACAGCTCATGAGGAAAAGAAAAAAATAGAGTCAACACAGAGCAAATGTACAATATACAAGGACCTCAGGTTCCAGAATTGAAACATTACTTTGCAACCTTCTTTTGGTTTGCTGAACATAATTTGAAAGCTATAATGATGATAAACAAATGCAAAGGGAAAAGAAATCTTGTTTTTCAAGTTGGGAAGATAATGTACCCTGCACTTTACAACATTTCAATATTCAGTGTATGAAGAAGCAGAAATAGAAAGACTGTTTTCTGAGTTCGCGTGCAGCTGACAGCCCCATGCATTGAAAACCAATTGAAAATAGTAATATATAAAAAATATTTTAAAGAGTTTAACTGGTATTTTAACACACATTTATGAGTGAGCAAACTTTGCAGTTCTGCCACTCCTGCCGGGCTGAATGCAGACCAGAGAAAGGGCATACTGTGCCTACCATCAACCTGCTATTATTTCTTCAACAAAACCTTCATTCCCTACTGCTGCTAAATACCCACTTCCAAGCAAGCATAAAATGAACAGGAGGAAAGCCCATTCTTCCCACAAAATTTAAGGCAAAAGTCCACTAATGATTGTTTTGCTGGCTCAGCCCTCGGATGCATCTATTGCACATATTATGCAGCCATTATTGTGAATAAAGCAGAAGGGGAGAATTTCCATTTTATATTCCTTCCCAGCTTTGACAGTGATGTCTTGAACAAGTCATTTTTGTACAGCCATTTTTCTGTTTATAAAGTGGAGATAATGAGGCCTCATCTGTAAAGGATTCAGAGTCATAATTGAAAAGCTCTGACTAAAACTAAGTCTTACTATTAAATACAGAAGTGTCCATCAGATGTTCCAGAGGATAATAAATCCTTTACAGTGTATCTGTTACTGTGTGATGCACATCAAAAAAAAAAAAACAAAAACAAAAACAAAATACTATTTAATTATTCAAAGGGGTTGTGAGCAAATTATTGCAAGTTCAGTCTCCTGTCTTGGCTGTGAATGGACTTGGCCAGCCTGTGTGAAAGCACTTGACTGCTTACTTTACATTTCTGTCATACTTGCCGTGGCAGAAGAGAGGATGTTCAAGGCATGTCTCTCATCCGGGCAACACTCACTGTTTGGTTCTCAGCCCTCCCAGCAATACAAGGGCTGCGGCTGTTTCATGTGACTGCATACCTGTGACAGGCAGGTTTGCTGCTCAGAGGGACTGATGACTTGCATTTGCCAGGAGGAACTAATCAGCTTCAACTGCTAATTAACAGTGACTTCAATGAGAGCATGAACATAGGCAATCCTTATCTAAGCAGCATTGGCTGGGCTAGCAGAAGAGATTCAGCTGCTGGTCATGAAATTACCTGTCTTTAATTTTGTAAGGGTGTTTTACTGATTTGAAATATTTTTAGTAACAAAAGACTAGCTTCTTAAAAAGGATTTTTTTTCTTTCTTTATGAGAAAGAATTAAATGTAACAAGCTATAGGAAAAAAAGAGATATGCAAATTCACAACAAACAGAATATTATATCAATTAAAATAATTTTTTGATTATTTTGTCTTATTTTAAAATTTGTATATAATTTTTTTTCCTGAATCTCAATTATTTCAGTATTGCTAGTAACACCAGCACTTTTCAAGATGTGAAGCTAACAGCTGCTTTACTTTCTAGGTAACCTTGTACCTCTGTCTTGTATACCAGAACTTGTAGAAAATGCTATGCAGTGTACTTCACTTTGTATGAGTTGCTTTCATATTTGTATTTCCTGATTTCTAACTATTACCAGTGTAGCATCTAACTGTTGGATCAACAGAAAGATATTGGCTTTGTTGAGGCCCCTTGCAACTCAATACTTCTATAAATCCAATATCTTGTAATCAGACTTCTGGATCAGTGGTAGCCATTGTTTTCCAAGTATCCACTCTCAGAATGATTTCTTAAAGCACTATTGAAGGCACTTCTCAGTGGGTTTATAAGAAACTTTATAAGAAACTCTCCATGCCACAGTGCATAGCAACCTTGGCTTCCTCATCTTTATTTCATAAGAAGTCAGAGACACTGAAAAAAACTTTATTTCTGATTGTCAGAAATCAGAAGCATTTGAAATATATCTGAGAAAATAATATTAGTAAGTGACTCAATTTTCTTTGCAGATGTTTTTGCAATACACTAGCCGTAACAGCAAGGATAAGATTAGTCTTGCCTATCTGTTGCAAGATGGAATGAGGAAAGGAACGGCTGGCTTTCCTGTCGAAGTTCCTGCCACTGCTAAAAAGAGAAAGCCATAGGAGTGCCTGCACCTGAGTTTCTAAAATCATCAAAGTTTCTTTAAGTGCTAAAAAATTGATATATTTGTATGCCTGAATTGGTAGGCAATGCAGCACAGTGGGAAATGAAGTAACTGAAGCTGAGTCTACTCCCACTCCCGCCATATGATAGTTCAGGGGTTATTTCAGCTGGAATTCACGCTGGATTGAGTGATTCAACCCATTCTTTGTGTTGAGTGTTTCTTCTACTCATGGAGTTGGACTCTTTTTGTAAGGAAAAAATGTTAAGTACATGGTGGAAGATCTTGTGGTGGTACAACCTGCACATTAGTTCAGAGCATAATGTTCCCATTAGCACTGAAGCACTTAGGCAGCAGAGCCTCTGATTTAGTTTCCTATGAAAAAAATCTGTTTCACGTACACCAAAACTGCTCTCAGCAGTGAAGCAACACATGGTAAATGGAGACAAGCAGGGGATTAGCTTCAAAACTGTGCTTCTGCTCTTAACAAAATCAGAGAAGTAGACACAGCCATTAGCACTCTCCAGGCTGGTTAGAGCAAAGAGTTCATTTGGTATGGCGCTTCTGCTGTCCCATACAAGTGCAAAGTGCCCTGCAATTTCCTACCTGTGCAGCTCAAATTACATCCTTTCTTCAATCTCTACTGCTTCTAAAACCTTATTGAATTACAGACATTTTACTGAATGTTGTGAATGGTAAAATAAAGGTTTTGTCTGCATTTAGATCTCTAATCTCTTATTTGTATCCATTTAAGTTTTATTAGCATCCAACTACACTTGATAATGCTAAAAAAAATTATTAAAAATTGCATTATCAGGAGAAGCAAAGATGGAGATATCACATGCTTTTTAGAGATCAGACTTCCAAGAGTGGCAGAGCACACAAATGATAAAAGACATCAGTGTGCTTTATAGGACTGTAGAACCAGAACCAATGCTCTTTTCATTTACTCTAGTGTAAACAATGTAACAATGTAACTGGGATGGAAATGAGAAAAACATCTCATCTTCCACAGGCTGGGGTTTTAAGGGGATTCAGAGAGATCTCCAGACCAGTTCATACACAAAGACATAAGTGTCTACTTGTGTCTTAAGTGCCCAACAGTATCTGAGGCATCTGCCCCTGGGGATCACCTATGCCCTCTGCAAGTGAAAGCTGGAGACTGGGCAAGATACTCTTCAGTATCTAAAATGTCACTACACCTTGCGTTTGGTTCTCAGACTTTAAGAAGTACTCATCCCTTATAAAATGGTTCCTGTGTAACCTTTGATGTAACTTGGCCATTGTAAGTGAGTAGAAGTCCTCAAGAAAGAGGACCAAGCAGGCTGTCACCATAAGTTCAGGAGCCACAAATTGGGAACTTCTGCATGAAAAGATATATTCTGCTGTAACTGATTTTCTTGTTAGTACATTGGCTGGTTGCTCATTCTTCATTATCAAAGTATATAGTACATTAACATTATTGACTACATTAACTTTCAGCATTGTGCCAGGAAGTTAGATTTCTTAGAGGAAAAGATGGTTGGCAGAAATGCAATCAATTACCTAAGGAATTAGGAGTAAATGATTTGAAGAATGCTTTTCATAGGGTATGCAATAAATAAGTTTGCCCCTAGTCAGCGCAGTAGGAATTTCTGGAAGTAAATACCTTTCACCTGTGAAATATTTTAATCAGGATCTTCCTACACATGAACGTCTTTTAAGGTGAATGGGTTGAATATAAAGGTGTTTATCAGAGAAATTTTAGCAGAAACTCAGGAGAAAATATTAATCCATTCTTTGTCTCATATTTAAAAATGGTTTATTTTCCTACAGCTAGCGTGTGAACACAAATGAATAAGCAACTCCAAACAGAAATTCCCTCAGGAGTTGTGTGGAGATAATCCTAAATAAATATTTGCAGATTCTCATGACTAATTAATAAATTGTTGGTTTACACTGTCACACATTGTTCAAATCCTGGCAGTATTTTACAGAATCTTTGGATTAACTTTGGCTTTCATATGAATGCCTGAATCTTGGTGGGTCTGTCAGATGTCGTTTCCTGACTGATTGGTAGGCAGCACGTCTTTTTACAGCCAGGCAAAATATCAATATTCTACATTTTCAACTTTTCAGGCACCCTTGGGAGTAGAGCACAGCTTGTAGAAATTTTGCTGCAATGAGATTTATTGCCAACCAACACCAACTTACTCAATATAAGTGGGAATAATTGTTCTCTAAAGTATATGAATATTACATAAAAGATTACCATTCTGAAAGAATTTTGTGGTCTTTAAGTGCTGGATCAAGCAACCAAATTTTAAGCACATAATTTCTGTTCCTATCTATGTAACATTAATTTGGATCCTCTATGATTATGGAAACCAGATTTCACCCACAAGTTCTCATTCTGTTCTTTTGTCACAGAGTTCCTACTTCATCCACTGAATGCATAGTTACTCAGTTTTACTTTTCGTAAACGTCAATCAGTTCTTGGCCAAGTGCCATTTTCACTAACATATTCTCTGTATCCTGAACAGAAAACATAATCTGTTTTTTAAGATTTTGTCTTTCCACAATATATTAAATAGATAGCAGATGTTAAGACATGTATTTTAGTATCACCTCTGTGAAAACTGTGGAACTATTATACCTACTTGCTCACCTGGAATTGAATTATACAGATATTGCCCACATTTCCAAGTAATAACAAGTTGTGGATGCTAATTGCAGAAGCCCAAGGCTTTTTTTTTTTTTTTTCAGAATATTTGGCAGCATGTGGTACTTTTCTAGGTTCAAAATAGAGCTCCCACTAATTGCATTTGTTTTCCTGATCACATCTGCAAATAAGGTCAGGAGCATGTTCACCTGTTGTACAGAAAATGAGGAAGACCTGAGTTCCTCTTATCCGTTCTCATATTGCTTACAACGGCAGTAATGTTCACTTTGCTTGTGGAGAGATGTACTCCTATTGCCTGCCCCCAACTCCTCTTTCATCTTTCATTTCTGCTTTCCCAAGTTCAGCATCTTCCTTACTTGTTTGCATGTAAGAATACATTGTTTTTCTTGTATACTGCATTACCTGACAGAGGAGACCAGGCTCTCAGTTCTGGTGTCTTGTATCTTAATGCCTCCCAGAGCAGAAAATAAAAATTTCAGGAAAGCTCAAACACAGTGTCTATGCTACTGGGAAGTATGGACTTAAGAGAAGTGAGACCTTTGACATCTTGACTGTGTAAAATGCTAATTTTTTTCTTAGGAACTCAGGAATAAATCAAATCTAGGATCTTTTGCAGAAGGACAGTAAAAGCATCTCCTTGACACTAGGATGAATTCTTTGATGAATTTTGAATTGCTTCCAAGAGCAAAGAAGAACTAGTATTTTACAAACAATATGAGACTCAGATATTTTAACAAAAGCAAAGCTTTTCCTTACTATTTTCTCTGATGAGAAGAATATTTTGTGCTAAAATTTGTATATATATATATATACACACACATATAAATCTATGTATTCATATATATGTATATGCATACTAATCAATCAGGGTAGATTCTTATCAAGGGAATCCCAGCCTAACGGTAACATTTCTCAAAGCTGTAACTAACTGGAAAAAATATAAGGCAAGACCTATAAATCTTATAAGTTTTGCTGTGGTGAGCTTCAAGTCTGAAAACAAGAAACCTTTCATTTTCAGACTCATATCTTGAGGGGGTTAATTTCCTAGAACTTAGCAACCTTACAACAAATGGAACATTGTGAATGCTTTGGAAAAAAAAAACCCAAATATTAATTTCTGTTGGAAGAGAAGGACACTGCTTTGTGCCACGTCACATTTGAAATTGTTACAAACAACTATTTTCTGCCTTGTATCTTCTTTAAAACTAACTTGAAGTTTTCTTCTTTCTTTTGTACAACCATCTCTTTTTGCTTTTTGCTTTAGTCCAAGGTGTTAACCTCTATTCTAATCATAACTGTATTTCATTTCATGATGAAGTATATCCTGTGTTCAGAAAATGTTTTGAGATAAAAAAACAGAGCACTCGAACAGGCTGCCCAGAGAGGTGGTGGTGTCTCCTTCTCTGGAGACATTCAAAGCCCGCCTGGATGCGTTCCTGTGTGATCTGATCTAGGTGTTCCTGCTCTGGCAGGGGGATAGATTATGATCTAGATGATCTTTCCAGGTCCCTTCCAATCCCTAACATTCTGTGATTCTGTGTGTGAAAATCATAGTAAATATGAGGGTTTTTTTAATATACCTAGCATGTTCCTTTCTAATAAACCAAATTTAACACAAAGCACACATTATAGTGCATTTATTTTAAATATTATTATATTAAATATTACCAGTCTTATCTAACAAACTGACACAGAATCATAGAATCATAGAATGGTTTGGGTTGGAAGGGACCTTAAAGATCATCTAGTTCCAACCCCGCTGACATGGGTGGGGACACCTTCCACTAGACCAGGTTGCTCGAAGCCTCATCTAACCTGGCCTTGAACACATAGGCACTTAAGATTAAGGCAAAGACTCCACACAGAAAAGACATGGACCTGTTAGAGCCAGTCCAGAGGAGGACCACGAAGATGGTTAGAGGGCTGGAGCACCTGCCACATGAGGACAGGCTGAGAGAGTTGGGGTTGTTCAGTCTGAAGAAGAGAAGGCCCTGGGGAAACCCTATGGCAGCCTTCCAGTGTTTAAAGGGGGCTAAAGGAGAGATGGGGAGGCACTCTTTGCCAGGGAGTATAGTGACAGGACAAGGGGTAATGGGTATAAACTGAAAGAGGGGAGATTTAGATTAGATATTAGGAAGAAATTTTTTACTGTGAGGGTGGTGAGGCACTAGAACAGGTTGCCCAGGGAGGTTGTGGATGCCCCATCCCTGGAGGTGTTCAAGGCCAGGCTGGATGAGGCTTTGAGCAACCTGGTCTAGTGGAGGGTGTCCCTGCCCATGGCAAGGGGGTTGGAACTCAATGGTCTCTTTAAGGTCCTTTCCAACCCAAACCTTTCTATGATTCTATGATTCTATGAATGCTTACATAATGACATGTATAAAAAATAAATTTGAAATGAAACACTCCAGCTATTAATAAGGGTTTAAATACATTGCCACATGCAAAACTGCATTGTATAGTAACATTTTTATACTATTTGCTCTTCAGAAAAGTACTCTTTATTCATATATTTCATAAGTACTGTACCCATATATATGATTTCAGATGTTACAGTACAGTGGATGCATTGCTTTTTACCACATTTTCTGTTGAAAGAAAGTATATTTTTGTGAAATATTTAGTTGGGGCACACACTAAATAACATCTTTTTAAATATCAAGTACTGGGATTGAAGCAGCAGTCCAAATTAATAGAAAACAAAACAAATCAAAACAAAACAACAAACCCAAGCTCCCAAATCCTCAAAATGATGGTTTTTCACTTTAAAGCATATCACAAACCTTACAGCTCATGAAGAATTAAAAAACTTTCCCTGGATCTCTAACGCCAGAGGAAAAAGAGATAGTAGGTCTTACATAACTTTGTCGTGTTAATTGTAAATTGTAGAAACTTTTCAAAGTGAGAATACTTTAATTTTTGACACTCATTTTGTATTCATGCAAACTCTATTTGGAGTATAAATATTTAACACCATTACTCTGCCATTTGGAGTCTCTGTAGGCAGTGCCTATGTCTTCTGTGAGCTGATTTATAAGTAGACACATAGCGAGGGGGACGTACAGTAGTGTATTCCCACTTTTTATATCTGGAGGCCAGTGTATGAATCATCTCTTAAAAAAAACCCAATTTGATTTCTGATTTTCAAGTTCACTGGATATTTAGGTTACAAAATAAATTTGGAATAAAGATATTCTAAAGCTGTGAGTGGGGCAATCTGGAGGGTAGGTGTGCAATGCTCTGCCAATACATAGGCAGATCTCAGCCCCCAAGGATATGCTCCTTCAGCAAAACCTGAGTAAAAATCCATGATGCAGCTTAACAGGTGAACTGCTTGTCTTTCCCTGTGAGGCCTCTAGGCTAGGGACACAGTATACTCTCTTAATATCCATAGTATAAGTATGTCCTTTTATATAGTTTGAATTATTTTCATTTGGGGATCTTAAAATGTGGGCATATTTAGTTACTCTACCCTGTAGTAAAGCTTCCATACAGTCCTTCTTGTTAATTGTTGGCAAATGCTGATATGACCTCTAGTTTAGTTATTTAAATGGGAAGTAGTAGTGTCTTTCAAAGAGAAAACGGATACATTCAGAGAACCTAAACATGATTTATTAGGAGTGGTTCTTGTTGATTTTTTATCTGTCTATATATTAAAAAATGTAAAGTCCCTTTCAGGAGGTCTGGATTCTTTCCCCATAAAATGCCATTACAGATATAGAATTCAGAGGGTGTTGCAGTCTTAATCTTTGCATGTACTAAAAATTTAATATATATTCCTGGAGGTCTGGACACATTACTCTTAATGTGCCACTGCAGGCATAGAATTCAGAGGGGGTTGCGTTTGCACCTAGTGTGAAAGACCTCCATTTTTCTGATACTGTCAAGAAAAAGCAGAACTCCTTCTGCATTATTTATTTATGAGGTATGAGGTCTTTTGTAATATCCAATACTTCATTTGGAACACAAAATGATTAAAACTAGATAGAGCTAGTTTTTGTCTACATATGTTCTTCTACCATATTACTAGTTTTGAATAAAAAAATGGCCCATGCAATCACAGAAGTTCAAATGTAATCTCAAATGAGAAAGCTGAGAGTCAAGGGCCTGTGATTTAAAACATTCTCAGTATGATAGATGGAAGCATTCAACTTCAAGGTAAGTGAACGTGGTAAATTCTGTACTAAAGCTGCTCTTCCATGAATGCTTAAAATAATTCTTCATTATTTGATTTCCACCCACCAGGACTACCAGTTGTAGAAGTATTACCCAGCTGAGCTTTGCAACATCTCGGTGAAGATCCATAATATTACAGATTAAAGTTTAGCTAGAGAAATAATCTAATTTTCTCAGTTTTGGACTGGAAGAATGTAATGGCTGCTGTCTCCTCTGTCCTTAGGAAGATTTTCATCCATTCTTGAACTGGAAAAAAAAATCAGAAAGTAGAGGAATTGTAATGAAACCAGAGAATGCACCTGCCTCGTCATTTGAATTACTTGTTTCGAGAGAATAAAGCTTAATCTTTATCTAGAGCATTTTTAAACACAAAAGTATGCTGAGTCAAATCTAATTATGGCATGACCAATTATTCAGTATTATTAGGTTTTATTAGCCCTGATTATACACTGAATGAAACATCTGTAGTCTAAACAGTGAAATTTACTTGAACAATTATATTGTTTAAATAATGTACAACTGTCTACAATATAATCAGCTACTTGTAAAGCTTGTGGGAAAAATAGCCAGTGACAATCTGTTGGTGTTTAAACAGCTCCACAGCTTCTTCCCTTTTATATTCAGCATAATTCCTAAAAAGGTTGAAACTTGTTCAGTGATTTTCACAGTATTTTTTCCAAAGCATTAGAAAATAATGCGTAAATCTGTTATCTCTGCTGGTCAGTTCAGTACGGTGTGGTATGTAAACAGAGTGAAGAGCAATCCACACAGCTGAGTGAACCTGGGATAGTCCACTGGCTGTTAACTTTCTATGGAGCTGTTTTGGATGTGTGACTGAAATAGGGATGATAACACATCTATGTCTGAGCTATTGCTGAATAGTGATCACAGAGCATCAAAGCCTTTTCTTTTTCCCACTCTGTTCCTACCCCCGTGAGTAGGCTGAAGGGTAGACAAGAGATTGGAAAGGGACACAGCAGGGCCAGCTGATCCAAATTGGCCAAAGAGTTATTCCAATAGCATATAACATCATATCTCAGCAACAAAAACTGGGAAAGAAGAATAAGGAGGAGGAGGACAAAGAGGAATTTTAAATGTGAAAAAATGTGAAAAAAAGGGAAATCTGAAAGTTAAATAGGAGCGCTTTTTTTATTTTTTTTTTAATCCGTTGAATAAATGAAGGAAAAATGAAGGGAAACCTACCTACTGAGCTAGAAGGAAGAAAAAATTTCAAATGGGAGGCCAGAAAATGATAGATCTGATGTCAAATAATTAGCTAGTGTACAAAAATGAGTAGTTAAGTAGTTGCTAAATTAATTGGGTAAACAATCCAGACAGCTGAAATACCTCTCAGATGGAGTCTACGCTATAAAATCTTAAGATACAGTACTTCAGTAAATCATATTACTTGCTATAATATACCAAGGTCCTTGAAAAGTAACACTTTCAAAGTAACAGGAAATGTTTGAGGAATATCTAGAAATAATGAGTTACTTTGTGACAATTTCCTGAAGGAACTTTTGGGTCTCTGCACAGTCCCCATTATATGAACAGATTGCTAGAGCTCTCCCTGGCTCATCACCAGCCACTAAAGGACCACCCCCATGTGAACAGTTAAAAAGGGAACTGGTCGGGAGTAGTCTTCCTCCCCGAAACATGCTTACTTCTATTGTATTCAGGAGACAGAACTGTTCCTCCAACCAAAGCAAATATTTTTCAGTTCACTGTAGTTTAATTAAACCTGGTATAATCTCTTATATTTGTTAGACACAACAGATTTAATCAACTATTCTCTTCCTCAGCAAAAGTGGTCTCTCCCCCATGTCTTCTTTACCCTGATGGACCTCCTTCCACATCAGGTGTGTCCCTCCATGAGATTTCATATTCTGTTTTCATCCTCCAGCATTTTTTTTTTTAAGTTTTGCAGTCAAGAAGAAAAAGCAGTGGAAAACTATCTTACATCCTTTTGGATAATAACTCATAATTATTCTATATATTTCACATAAATAGTGTAAAAATTATTGTTAGTAAACAGTGGTATAGTTTAAAGTATTTTCACAAAGATGTAAGTTTTACAAAGATATATTCACTATAGAAAGGAATGGCTGGAATTCCCTCTTGTCAGATCATATTAGAGTTAGGAATGGAGAAACAAGGGATTTCCTATTAGCCACCAATATTGTTAAATCTTACAAAATCTTACAGTTCTTTTTAATCAAAAGCACAAATATAAAACATATATTCCAGGATGAGTAAATCCTGTTAATACTAGTTCTTCTCTCTCCATAATCCCCTTGCTTCCCAGTCTATATCCTCAAAGAAGACTGTTTTCAAGTCTGCCTGAAAAAGTAATTTCAATGACATTTTTTAGATAAGACTTGCACAAAAAAAGAAGTTGCCCCTACCAGAAGAGGAGAACATATATTGCAAAATGTCTTTAATAATAATAAAACAAAATCTATTCTGAGTTTTCAAGTACCATCCCTGTGACTAGAAAATTTTTAGTAATTAAGGCTTGCTATGCAAACATTGTGTTACTTTTAGGAAATCTCCTGTTATGGCAAATGTTATATCTAAGGAAATTTTTTCTTTGGTGTCTGTATGGCCTGTGCTATCTACTAAGGCCAGATACTTAGTGTACATTTCTCATTTGTGCTGAAGACTTACAGAGACTTTCATCTGCTGGGGATCTGAGTTTATTTAATTAAAAAAAAAAAAAAAGCCTACAACACCAATATTAAGAAAATACCATTTTAAAAGGAAACTTCAGCTAAGAACATTGCAACATAAACCTTTCTCACTAGATCAGGGTTTGGACAGCTCAGCCAAGGATAGGTGTTTTTAAACACTTATTTACTTCAGGAGATATATTTCTGCAGACTCGGTGCCTGGAGTGTATTTTTTTGCACAACAGAAGGAGTAGTAAAGCTAATTTGCCATACTTAAAAAAAATCTGTTTTCATCTTTATGAAAGGACAATATGAGTTGCCACCATTTGGTAAACATTCACCCACAGATGCCAGCAATCCAATATAAAGGACCCTGTCACTCGAGGGACAGGATTTCTTGCATAGTGATGCCAATGCTAAGTGAACAAGTTAAGGGAACAGAGACTTCCATGTCTGAGACACAACAGACTTAGGTATTTGTTTATTTTGTTAGAAAAAATGAATGCATCATGCACAGGGAAGACTAATAGATATTTTTTTTTCTCATGGAGCATTATGAGTAAGCAACATCAGTCATTTTTATTACATGCTTTATTTTTATAAAAACAACATTTAAAAAATCCCTCCCTGCCTTCCTCTTGGATTCAACAACACTTTCAAGAACATACATTTTAACAAAGATACATAATTTAAAAGTGTTACAATTTTTGGATAAAGACAGATGAAAAGATGGTGATAAAGTTAAAAGATTCTTGTCCCTTCAGGTCTTTCTCCAGGACTTTTGTAAAAGAATGAATGAGAAATTTTGGGTGTCTTCTAAGAATTAGGATATATGTGTAATTTTAGCAGATTATTTTTAGAATCTGAGTTTACAATAACCCAAATTTAAGTATCATTAGGAAATTAGCTTTGAACTACTACAGTGTCTTGTACACTTCCTTTGGAATATCTAACACTAACAAAAAAGTTGAGAGTCATCAATTATCTGGAAAAAGGAAGATGAAACAGTGACAAACACTAAAGGCTGAGGGAAAAAGTTAGAAATGCAGGTTTCTAAGCTCAATTCCATTCTTACTAATGTCAGTAAGACCTTTTTGCACTGACTTCACAATACTGTGGAACAACCTCCTTACCAGCAAAAGAAACTGAGATTAAAGATTGGATAAAGGATGGGTTTTCAACAGAGAATTGAAATCATTATAACAGAGGACTGTGATACAGTTTAGAATACTTAAAATTTCAGTAAATGCAGAAGATTTGAAGCTTCCAGTAACAAAGAAGGTTATTAAAACTTTGCCATAGATGTGTAATATTGGAAGCAGATTTTTGTTGGATAGCATATTTATCCAAGACTCCTACACATCTGTATTTTTTAGAGCAATTGTTAGTTGAATACCACAATCAGTACAAAATAGATGCATGAATCTGGTGTGTTTTTCTACTACTTGGACATGGAACCAGTCAATATTTCCATTACAAAAAAGGTTCAGAAAGGACACTTTTTTTCTTAATCATAGTTTTTAAAAATATTTAGATGCAGTTTCTCAATTGCTGACTGAGCTGTTCGACAAATAATTTTTCTTTAGCTTGGGTAAATTCCTCTGCAATATTCTCAATATTATTTCATCTTTTTACTCAAATTTTCAAACCATTTCAGCAGTTGCTTTACCTGCCGTCTGAAGAAGGTTTTAATAAAGGTAACAGCCAAAACTCCATAGTTCTAGGGATTGACTCAAGTAATGAGTCACATTACTGTGTTTTCTTAACTATATTTGATCTTCAGCTGAACTTTTACTTTAGAAGTTATTTATTTCCCCCTCAAAAAATATTCTTTCTAACAGAGAAATGAACTGCAGTAGCACAATTGACATCGAAACTTTGAATATTTGAGAATTATTCTCCCTTAACCTGATCCTTCTGTCTTCATTGTAATTAATAATAATTTCAATAAAATGAAGCACAGCTCCTATATCAATGATTACATTCTAAAACATATGTAATGATCTCATAATGATGACTAGGAAAAAGAAATTGTCAGGACTTTAAACAAAAAAAAATAAAACAGGATTGCTTGATTGCAGTATCAGTCACTCAGAAGCCTAATAAACATAAAAAACATAAAAGTTGAGACTAAAAAAATTACCCAGAATGCTGTTTTTCCCCAAACAGCAGATCAATCCCTAGATTCTCTCTGCATTTGCTGGAGATAGTTTGGATCCGGGAGAAATCTGTTCAAAGTAAAAATGGGATTTGCACAGTCTGTATTGCCTTTCCTGATTAGGGAGTTTAGAAAGACAAGAATATCTTGTCACAGATGAATTTTGATAGTGTGGTTATGTTTGGGTATCCTCTCTCAGAGCATTTAAGACAGAAAAATCCTTTCTTGTCCTGCAGAAGACAACAGGAGTTTTTCTGTGACATCATTGCGAACAACAGCATTAAAGCAGTAGTGAATCCTGCTGAACGATCGGGAGGTGAGTGTACTCTACATTGATAAATATATTCTCTATCATTTCTTATTTCTGAAACACAGTTTCATAGCACTGAGTATGCAGTCATCCCAGATTGTCAGTCCTTATAATTAATCCAAGCTTCTACCAGAAATTGTAAAATCTGTTACTTCAGCTGTTTTTCAAGACTGGCCTCAGCACTTTAAGTTTTCTCCCATTCACATTCTTGGCATACTGCAGAAGGAATGGATAGACTACCCCAAAGTATTCCTTGTCAGTACACGCCCATGCACCTTTTCATTCACATCAGTGTCCTGGAAAACTGCAAAGAAATGCAAATTGACAAAAGAGCTCATGCTGCACCTTGCTGAATTCATTGGGTGAGTGCTTTCTTATGTTTGAAGGACCAAATAGTTTGTGTAGTCCGGACTTTTAGTACATTTCTTGTGATCTGTGCCAAAAGTAAAAATTGCTTACCTCAACTGCCTAAACTAAAATGAGAAAAGAATGCCTTTATATGGGATACCTTCTGGCTTATTTCTTAGCTTTTAAGAGTAGCTAACAATTAAAAATAATGTGGAGAAGCAATAATAATTTAAAAGTAAATAAAAATATTTAACAACTTGGACAACATAATTTGATTGTGAGTGCTATCATTGCCCCTTTCGAAAATTCATATCATCTGCAATTCTGTTATTTTTTGTTAATACTGAATTTACATTAGATTCCCTGGAAAACTGTAAAGCTACCCTGCAAAGGCTAATATAAGATATTGAAATTCTTATTCTACCTCAAGCTGACAAGAAAACTCCATATAGTCTTTATTAATTTATTTCACTAAAATTTCAGATATTTTGAAGTATTGTGTAGCTTCTGTTCACTGCTTACTGTTACCATTAGTTGAAATACTTAGATGTAACTTTAACAAAATGATATAACACACTGAAGGGCTCTTTTACATGACCCTTGGAAGAATGCAGTAGTGTAAAGTTTTTATTATAATATAATTTTGGTGCATCTTAGAGTGAAAACACACAAGGTCAGATGAGCATATTGTATAGTACTAAATTATATAGCACTGATTATATCACAATATCTCACTCTCTTTGTTACAGAATCATAGAATGGTTTGGGTTGGAAAGGACCTTAAAGATCATCAAGTTCCAACCCCCCTGCCATGGGCAGGGACACCCTCCACTAGACCAGGTTGCTCAAAGCCTCATCCAGCCTGGCCTTGAACACCTTGTAGAATACAAACTTAAACTTGAGCTGACAGATCTTTAGTGTGGAAGAACTAGACATTCTATATAACATCCAGTTGCCAAGAAACAGGAGTGAAAATAACACAGAGTTCAAGTGATGACTAATCTTGGAAAGGTTTTTGGTCCCAAAAGAAATTAATGATAAGACAGAATTCCGTCGTGTCCTTTGCCTCCGCAAGCCATCCCAGCAGAACATGGAGCATGGTCATCTATCTGCAAAGAAGGAGAAAGGAGTTGACTTAGCTGGGCTGAATGGAAGTGAAGAGCAACTAGGTCACTTGCTTCTTCAATACTCTGTAGGAACTGATACACTAGAGAAGGGAGAAGGTTGCTTCTCTAGTACCTGGGAATCTAAGGAGAGAAGTTTCTGTAGTCACTTGTACCTTGCCTCCTAAATGAAGACAATATTTTTGTCCACAAACTTGCTGATTTTTAAAATAAGTATGTAGTAAAGATGAGCCACTAAACACATATGGCTTATTCAGTATTACCTGAAGGCTCTGGACAAATATGCAATTTATTTTTTCAGATAAATTTTTCTTGACTTATATAACTTGTAAATTTACCTATATATGCACTTGCTTTCTTATATACAAGTTATTAATTTATTTCAACAATTCAGGTAAGCAAGGATGGATAACAGGCTCAGTAGTGAAGGCCAAGTTGTTTGGTTTTTTTTTTTAGTTTTTTTTTTAGTTTTGTTCATCAGTAACAGGAAAGAAAGGAGGAAGAACTTGTGAGCAGAAAGGTGTAATCATAATAAACACCTGAAAAAAAGAGAACAGAGCTTTCAACTGTATTTTCAGTAGTAAGCAGTGATTACAAACTACTCCCTGCTGTGGTATTCACATCCTAAGAAACTAAGTTGTTTGAATAAATTTGAGTGGGAACAATACAGCTTAGGAACCACTCAGAGAGGGTGTATTCATAGCTGATTAAAGCAGTTTAAGAGGTAACTGCCTGTGCCTGCATTTTATTTCTTCTTATTTCTTATGATTTTGATGTGGGTTTTTTGTTTGTTTATTTGTTTGGTTTTTTAGAAGTTTGATCTGGTTTTGCAGTTCTCAAAGGTAACTATAATGCAATTTTTCTGGATGTTTAATGCAGTCAGTGGTTCTCCAAAAAAAAATTAAAAGTTACCAAGCCTGTATACTTAACCTGCATACTCTTAGCATAATAAGAAATACAGTTGTCTTTAATATTGTCAATGCTATATATATATTTGTGTAATCATTGCTCGTACATTTGTCTAGCACATTATCACTCAAATGTGACTCTGTCCTTGTGCACTGTTGCATTTTCATGGTGTGAGGATGATTTTGAAAGCTCTAGGACAAAGGTCTAGTTATTCCCTAGTGAATGTAAGAACTGACACTGACAAACGTGTCTTTCTTTTTACCATATTCTCAGTGAGAGGAGCAAATGCACGTATTTCTTTAGAGTAAGCAACTATCATTCATCTCTCAAACACTAGGCTCTGATTTCAGGGCTGATCTCTGTTCTGCTGTTTTTCACAAATGTGTTTCTGAGGAGGGTTTTCAGTTACATTTAAATTGAGATCCAAAACAAAGACCTGAGGGGTAATGTGATTGCTATTCTAATCACTGAGGCTTGTCCCTTCACAATCCTTTTTTACTAACTTTACTTTCAGTCATCAAGCCTATTTCTGAAACAGTTGCTGCTTTTGCATGTCTCTTGGAATAAAGCTCCTTTAACTTTGCATCTGGGTTTGAATGTAAAGCACATAACCCATTTTCCAACCTGTAAAGCCTAGAGAGGTCAGTTGGTCCAGGTTGCATCATCTCATTTCCAAGTTTGTTCATGAAAAGGCAAAATCTGACTTTCTCCCAGAAGACTTCTCCCTGGAACACACTCCCAACTAGTCCTGATGGTGCTGATTATTTTCTGCCTTTTTTAGCACTTACGTATGTGCCATGTTTCCTAAGATCCATTTGTGTGAAATGGAGAAATGAGATTGAAATTAAAATGAATCCATCTATATCCTCTCAGATGGTGTCTAGTGTCTGTACTGATAATCAGTTTTTCCTGATCCATACCAGTCCCAAAACTGTTTCACCCAAGAGCGGTTGAGACCAATATTTTTATATACTGTGTTGGTCGCTGTGTTTGCTGGCTGAAGGCAAGGCAAGAGTTCTTCCACTGTACACATCTGACACTGAGTGGCTAAGGAGCCAAGACAGATTTTCTTAAAAGTGTGCAGGCATTTTGCAAATCAGGTATTTTTTCCGTTTGCCTGGATTCTTTTTTTTTAGATAATAAAAAATCACAGCATAGAAAAGGAACCATTTGAAAGGCTGTAAGCAGACTTTCCACTTTTTCACTAACAGACTTGTTTTGAAAGGTTTTTAGTGGTGGCTTTTAAAGGTATTGAAGACATTACTCATAGAAAAAGCGAAAGGCTCTCTTTGAGATTCTTCCAGAAGAGATCATCACTTCTTCTACAGGCAATTTATTTTTGTATTCTGTAATTTTTTGAAGAGAGAGCTGTAACGACATATCTCAATCATAGATTCTGAAATACTTATCTGCCTACTGACTTGTAGGAAGAGACCTGAAAGCTAAAACAAGCACCATACATTGCTTCCTTTCATACCGTGAAGCATCCGGTGCCTCTACTAGTTCTGCAATTTTTGTCAGAAGATTGTCTACGGAATTGGACAGATAATTGCCTTTCTACTTCATTTTTTATGTACCAAATAAGAAAACTGATGTAATCTTCCTCACATAGTATTTCCATTTATTTAATTTGCTTTTCCTTTCTATTGTTTCTTTTTCTAAACATGCAAGGAACAGACTGTGCAAACAATGAAGCTAGAACCTCCCTGTTTATTATTAAACAGAATATTTGGGCTATAAACAGTGGGGCAGGGAACAACAGGACCTGGAAGTAAACGATTGAGTGGTACAAGAAATTTTATTCTCACCAGTTATCTGTAGTCTGGTAGGTAACATAGCTCAAGGAAAGAGGGACACTACACAGCTTCCTTTTATAGTGATTATGAACAAGAAATGTCTTCTTTCTAGATCTTTCTGAATTTTCTGCAAATTGCCAGGAGAGTGAAGAGGCATCTGAAAAAAAAATTACTCTCAGTTCTTTGTCACTTACTTTGCCTATTTTCTGTGAAGGAGCCAGCAAAACTGTCTTCATTAGGATTTTGTTTGTACAGATATTGGTGCATGGCTTTCACCATATATGTTCAGTTCTCTGTGGGGATTTACCCAGTGGTGTCTGAGGGTGGGATGAATGAAATTTCTGTATTTGCTGTCACTGAGGGAGGAGAAAAAGCAGAGACTATGTCCCTGAAGGGTGGTTCAGATATACAAAAGAGATAAAGGTTTAGCAACCTTTTGATTAAAACTCTTGAAGCTAAATGGTGAAACTAAAGTGTATTGTTTGTATATATAATAATATTATCCCTGTCTTCAAATCCTGTGGAATCTCTTATTTATATGGACTCAAAAGTTTGCTGCATGTGGAGAGAAGTAACAGCAATGAATGGACTAAATGTCTGCAGCTACCATGGTGACAGGGGAATGCCAACTGTGAAAAAGTCTTATACGAAAGAGAACTTTACTTTGTTTTTTTAATGTTCTTTTATTTGATGGAATTTTGTGGCATATTCATTTATCTTTCTTTATTGTGAAAAAAAAATGCTAACTAAACATTAAATTTTATTTTAAATAATCACATTCTTATATTGAAAAGAATGCCACATTTTACACTTGTTTACACAATAGCTTGCTTATAACTTCTTTATATAATTTTTTTTTGGTCAGTGTGCCACCTCCAACTGTTTTCAGAAAGCTACCTTCTTCTTTCCCTCCATCCATTTGAGACATTGTCATTTCAGTGTAGAGATGCTCTTCCTTTTAAGGAACTACACAGTGACATTAAGGAGGAATTAATTTCATCTAGCTAAAGATGTCAATTAAGTAATCATTTACGTTTGAGTAGTTTTTCTACATATCCTAGAATACCTGTAGTCAATAAGAGCTTCTAGACCATGATTTATCACACTTACCTTAGATACCAAGATGGGGTGAATCCCACTTTTCAAGACTCTTTTTTTTTTTTCTGAATAGCTGAACTGTATTTAAATTAGAAGAATAAATAAGAGGTATCTTTCCCTTTACTACCAAAATTACTAGGTTTAATTTTGGTTGGGTATTACTCTTCCTTTATTTACAAAATATCTGCCCGTTGTATCTCCATTTTTTCTCTTTACTTTACTCTTCTCTGCTGGAAGTACTCCTAATTTTAATTAATAAGCAATTTTTAATTTCTGATTGGTTCTATTCAAAACAACTGTACTGAACGGATCCTTTCCCCCTCCTTATCAGAAATTTCTTCTTTCTTTTGCAAATTAAAAATCCTCCACCAAATGTAATGAGTAGTCCAAGAGAGCATTTAAGCACACAAGTAACTAGAAGGACTTTGAGAAGTTATTAGTATAAAATGTTGCCTGTTTAATATTTTGCTATAGTTTGGAATCTAAAAGAAAATATTGCTAAGTGCAAAATGTCAGTAAAGCATTTAACTGTATGTTCACATACAAATATATTTAAATATATCTGCTTATTTTTAACTGTGATTTTTAGTAGAGATGGGCTTATAAATTTTCTATGTCTTTACAAAAGTAACCAGATGTAACTTGGGAAACATAACAAGAAAAAAAAATGTCATGAAAGATACTAGCTTTCCTAGTTTTAGGAAAACTACCTCCTAGTTTTAGGCTGACATATAATTCAAGAGCATACATTTCATACACTAAATGAATTGGAATTTTTTCTTTTTAAAAAATCTCTATCTGAAAAAAAAAAGGTAGGAGATAGGTTTTTATCTGTTCAAACAGATATCTAACTTGGAAGGAATTAAATTAATTTTCTGCTTGTATGTGATAAATCTTTTTAACAAAATTGCCAAATACAAAGATACACATTGCCAAAACTGGTCAAAAGTTAATACTCATACTCTCCTTCCATGGAAAATTAGTACAAATTTACTCATTATAAAATGAGTCCTAATAGAACCCCTCAGAGATCGTAGCTGTTTTCACAGTCCTGAGCCTCATTACTTTGTGCATTAAAACAATTTTGCAGCACTTTAATTCTACAAATGAATACTTGCATTCACTTTAGGACTTATGTATATGTCAAAACTGATAAGTAGGGCACAAAGAATTGTAATCCTCTACTGAAAGAGATTTTAATCAGATTAGATCAGAAATTAAATATTTCTTCATTTTACTTATAGAAAAGAGACTTCCATGTATTTACTGTGAGGTAGTTTTCATATTAATAGGATCTTCCCATTATTTTCTGTGTAAGAAAGATGGGAGAGAAGACAAGATACTTTGAAAAATAAAACCAGAATACATGCTAACATGTTTTTCAAAGTGGTGAAATTTTATTGTTATGCATTGAGGACTGAATGATAACTTTCGAGTCCCTGAATTTTATAGCTTTGTAGAAATAAAAAAAAGAAAATTAAAAAAAAAATTAAGTGCCAGAACCTATTGTTTGTGGAGTTCCTAAGTCATTATTTAACATCTAATAACATTTACAATAGTCTACACAAATCCTGATTCTTTTTTTCTTCGAATTCTTGGTACCATATTTATTACTAATTCTTTACTGAAAAGCATAGAGAGATCAGTTTTGTGTGTGTCTGCAATCTGCAGATTGTGGAGTCGGGTAAATTGTTGATTAGCAATGTTTTACTACATAGCTATATATATGGAAGAAGCAAAAAAGCAAAGACATTAACCCAATTTGCAAATGGCTGTAACAATGCAGCTATGCTAAACTGAATTAAGCTTAGGGTCAGGAATCATGGAGCAGAATAATGCAAACCAAGCTACTAGACCATTCTGCTTCATTTAGTCTGTGATGATAATGAGGTATGGTAAATATATTATACATGGAAGTTTGGGCTTGGAAGGAAAGCTCTCATACTTTTTATGGTGATGACAGAGACACCCAACAATTTCATGACCCAAATATTTATTTTCACAGAAGACATTCAGTAGCCCCTCAATCTCAAATTAAAGACAAAAAAAGTTCTTTCTTAAAATTTAGTGTCACAATTAATTTTTTCCAGTGCAATCATTGCTCATTCCTGAAAATAATTTTCCTGCACTCATTCTTACCCTTCTGTAGTTATTTCCTGATTCTTAAAAAAACTATTTTAAATGTAACCTCATGAAGAATTATTTCAGTGCAATCACTGGATGTTGTTGAATATAATTCCCCTGCAGTCAGTCTAATTTGTGACCCTTCATAGCTATTTCTCAGTCCTTTCCAATAAATCCAGCCCCTCTGCTTTTTGTTCCAGTACCAATCATCCAAAAAGTATTAGAAATATCTCAGACTCAAGAAATTTGCATTGGGAAATGCATAGATTGTAGAGAAATATATTTCTGAGGTACACAATTTTTGTAGGTTTTGAAGGTAAATAGTAGTGCAAGTGTCATGAAAAAAGAAGCAATCATTACTATATTTTGCAGTCTGTGTTGAGGTCTTTGTCCTTCTTCTTACTCCTACACTGATCTATAGTCATGCAGTAAAACATAGCTAATCAGGACTTGTCCCTGTACACTGCAGGTTGCAAACACACAGAAATAATCTCTTCGTACTTGTCAGCAAAGATTTTGCAATGCATAAAGATTTTGTAACTTGGTACAGGTAAAATATACTCAAAGTATTTATATGTAAATTCTATTCGTGAGGGATTTATTGTTTCTTAACAGGAAGTTATTTTAAAAGTTTGACTTCCCTACAAAAATAGACATCCTTCTAGGTGTGCCACCCTACAGACAGAGCTTGTAGTCGTGCAAACAGTTAAAATTGTCATTTCTAACATCCCCTATGGCTTCAAGTCTCATACTTCCTACAGTCACTGTATCTAACAACAATTATAGCAACAAGCATAATAACTTTAACTATCCCATCAGCATATTGTCCCCCACATGGGACATATGTTTGGGTTAAAATAACGTTCTCAGTAAGTTTTCTGGTGAGTCTACATGCTAAACTGGATGTAGCATCACAAAACAATATTCCAAGGCCTCCGACCAGAATTTTAGTAGCATTTTATTTTGGGGAGAGGAAAATCTAGGAATCAAAATAGCACCTTTTAGGCACCTAAAAAACCTCCCAAAGAACTTATCAAATGTAAATCAATAATTAGAAAGGAAAAAGTTGGGACTTAGGCTACTGGAAACACTGCTTCTGTATTTTATAGTAGCTAGTCACAGGATAAAATACAAGAATTAGTCAGCCACCTGAGGATGAAGCCCAGGATCCATTGATTCTAAGGGGTGGCCAAATCATGGAATCACAAAACTGTATTTTCTCTTGAATTATGAGATTTTCCATTACTTTGTTCACCAGAGGCCCAGTAACAGAAATGTGGGCATCTTCCAGTACAGCTAGGCTTACGCTCGGTCAGAGCAGTCTCCAGCAGAAAGGTGAACAAGGCCTTTAGAAAAAAAAAAAAAAAGGGCCATGGGAACATAGGTCAAATGAGGAAGAGAAAAACAGATACTGAGTAGCTACTTAGTGAGCAAATGACACAAGCAGCCATCCCTATCAAAATGATATGACCTGGTAAAGGCTGAATCATCTCATGTGTTTGCAAAAGAAGAATCAATTAATGGTAAGAATTAATAACTTACCATTTTTCTAGTATTTGTGTGCTTACCTTTTCCACCTGAACATCCTTTTGAAATGGGGTCTTTTATGTAATATTTATGTGGGGGAAAAATGCATAAAAATAGGGGTATAATCCTCTTTCCTAAAAGGCATCCCTTGACTGGAAACGTTTGACCTCCTCTAGTGCGTATATTTAGATTATTGCAGTTGTTAGCTGGTGGCAGTCTGCCAGCTCTGGACCAGGACACCAGGGTTTCTTCAGGCCAGTGACGGAGGAGAGGCAAGTGGGGCAGGTGTCGGGGCCAGGGCCGGAGCTGGGCGCCCACTGCCACTGTGGCCATCCCCTCCCTACTGCCAGGGTTTTGTGTGAGACCTAGGGACTCCCTCTGTTTGAGGGGCAGCCAGATGCTGAGGGGAGAGATTTGAATTCCGTCCCAGCTGTTGATGAGGGTGTTTTAACTTCCCTACTACCCTGCTGAGCAGCTCCCACCTCTTCCGACTCTGCTGAACAGCCCAAATGGGAGCCTGGGCACGCTGATGCTCCAGCTGCTGCCTATGCACCAGAGACCTAAATTAGGACAAACTGAATTTCACCCCCCTTGCCAGCTGCTATGGGCATTTTTCAAAGGCTCAACTTAAGCATAGCTCCCTGAAAAAAATATTTCTGTTGAAGAAAATGGGGACCAAGTTGTTTTCTTTTGTTTTCCGGTTTCTCTTTTTCACTACGGCCTGTACTTAATCCTCTGTGACATGTGGCCCAGTTTATTCACTGCTAACGAGAGGGTTACATGGCTGCAGATACAACAATGATACCTGAATTTCCAGACTGAAGGCTTAAACGTACGAACCATTCCTTGCTTCACTGTCACTCCTCACTCCGCTGCAGTGTTTCATTTCTACATTTGCACTTATTGGGAAGCGCAGTGATGAAAGCCTTCTCTCTTTGGCACAGCACTGCCAGGGTGTAAAATGGTGGCTGCACTGTAAATAGTTATGTAGATGCACACAGGCACACAAACACATTTTTGTTATATTCAGTCTTAAGTGGCTGGAGTTTAAAGGATAGGTCTGTGACTGTTATTCCCATAACAATTATACAGATCAGCTGAAATAAGGTCTTTCTGTGCACTGTGATTGCGATAAACATCTGACATGGCATTCCCCTAACCCTGTTTGTTACCATGCCTCCTCAGGATTATTACTATCACTGCTTACTTTTAAGAATATGCACATAAATATTCATCAAAATCAAATAAAATGTTTTTTTAGATTATGTGCTTTTTAACAATGAAGGCATTGGGAGTTGTTAGTTTTTACATGTTTGCTTTGCTCTGAGGCTAAATGTAAAATATAATACATTTACCTATTTTACATGTAAGCATTTATTTTGTAACACTGAGGGAATGGGTTACAATTGTAAAACATAAGTCACGGAAAGAATATGAATTAAATTATTCTTATATTAAATTTATTGTAGTAAACCCAGCAAAATATAGGGGTTTTTGTAAGATTTTGGTTTTCAATGCTGAGGCAGGTCGCACAATAAAATTTATTGTTGTAATTATTACAAGGGCCAAGTTGCAACATAGCATCTCTTGGGGTCCCAGCTCGGGACTTATAATTCCCTCTCCACCATGTTAGCTACATTAAAATGTGCATTGGCAATGACATGCAGGACTTTGTGTTTCTATTACAGCAATGCTTATGAGTGCTTGACCAAGATAAGAAAGGCTAGTTACGCTTAGGGACTGTTTTAAACAGAAAAAAAGAAGGAAGAATTCTTGCCCCAAAGATTTTACAGTCTCCTCTCCCAGTTCAGAAGGGAGTTAATTTATGCAACTTCCATTAGAGCAAGTGTTATCCATCTGAAATAAGGCACTAAAAAGGGTAATTAGTACTAATAGAAGTCAATACTAAAGCAATGAAAGGAAATAAGAACCATGCAGGATTGCAGATTTCTTTAAGAAAAAGAGGTGTTTGCAAACGTAATGAGAAGGATAGGTAAGAGTCATCCCTTGGGGTGGGATGTTGACGGTGGCTGTTCTGTGTGAGTTGGATGTTTCTGAAATGCATTTAATTTCTTTGTTTTTAAATATATAACTGTAAAATTGTAGTCTTTTCCCTTTATTCTGTCCTACACTACGTAACACTTTCTTTTTTTAGATCACTGCAACCATTTAAACCCTAACTGTTTGAATAAATGCAGATTTTCCTCAAAGTGTTGTCTTCTCGTTTTCCCATTCCTGGATGTTATGCCAATTGGTGGTGAGCCTGCAAGAATGCAACAACCTGGATTTTTATACTGAAAAATGTGTCACATTTTGTACACCAGGAAAAGGCACAAGGATATTGAAAAATCCTCCCTTTTGAATTTGGTCTCTTATCGAGGAGAGAGTGGCGAACAGGGAATGAAGCCACCACATTAATTAATCTTTAATTTATTATTCATTATATAGTAAAGGGTCACTGACATTCTTTCTGTTGTCAGGGTGTTTTCATATAGATAAGTTTGGACAATACGTGACAACTTGAATGAATCCCCTCCTCTCTTGCCAGCAG
>VZTO01011118.1:0-16533 GCA_013400615.1 Syrrhaptes paradoxus
TTCCAGCAACATCTGCATTTTGTCTCTCCCTTAGGTTTCCTCCTATGGTGGGTACCTGCGCTACGAGCTTCATGCCAACCTGCGGAGGGGTGACGTCTTCATTCCCGTGGAGTCCCGCCCAGATTTGATCCTGAAGGTGCAGCCCAAGAAATTCCCCGGTGCCCTCTGCTGATGCATGGGCAGGATGAGGTGGTGACTGACACCTTACCTATCTTTTCCCAGGGAAATCAGATGAGCATCATGTTCCTGGAAGGCACCTACCCGTCCCCAGGGGAGGTACATGAAGGCCAGCTGCAGCTGGTGGAGGTGAGTTTGCACACACAAATGTGTACCGAGGGAAGTGCTCGGATGCTGTTGAAAGGGCAGGACGAGCATGTAGACAGAAGGGACGATTGTTCTGAGCTCAGTTTTTTAGGTGCTGCCTATTGCAGCTGTAAAGATCCAGAGCTGTTTTACCTGTGCAAAGGGGAGACATCCCCGCAGCAGGGCAATGAAGGCTGGGCTGAATGTTCAGGTGCCTGTGCTTCCTGCCGGTAAGGTCAGATTTTCTCCCACCAGGGTAACTTCAGGCACACAGAGACGCACAACCCCGTCTCTAGAGAGGAGCTCATGATGGTGCTGGCAAACCTGGAACAGTTGCAGATCCGGGCGCTCTTCTCCCAGCTCTCTTCGTCCGTGTCCCTGCGCCGGGTGGTCCTGGAGATGGCAACAGACACGGCTACGGGCATCCGCGCCAGCAACGTGGAGCTGTGCTTCTGCCCAGCTAACTACCAGGGGGACTCCTGCCAGGTAGGGGTGAAAGCAGACGTGCTGCTCCAGGCAGAGGGGAGTCAAACAGTCACATTGGTGTGGGTGGCAGCCGTCGGGTTTGGATGTTTGTGCAAAGCCGTGGTGCCAGAGGACCAGCTTCCAAGCCGACCCCTGAGGGCTTCAGTTGGAATTACAGCCCAGGTTGTGCAACAACAAGGAACAACATCTCCCAGGCTCCCCTCCCACCACACCACAGTGCACCTGGGAAAGGTGTGTTAGCTGCATCTGCCCTCTTGGAAAAGGCGTGATGGAGAGATCGTTCAGGTGGTGCAGACCGAAATGAAGTGCATGCAGGACCTTGGAACAGGTCCTTCTGGCTGGCCAGTTATCTCCTACTGATGAGGAGCAGGAGAGCTGCACTGAAAAATCTTCGTGGTTGCTTTTAATCTCTTCTCCATCAGTACAACCCTGTGGGAATTCTGTCATGGAAATTAAATTAGTCTCTTTGCTTTGCCTGAGTGTATTGGGCTGTTTTTCAGATCTCTATTTTTTTTTCTCTCCTCAGGAATGTGCTCCAGGTTACTACAGGGACACCAAGGGGCTCTTTCTGGGAAAATGCATCCCATGTCATTGCAACGGCCACTCGGATCAGTGCCTGCCGGGCTCTGGGATATGCCTTGTAAGTAAACAGTGAAGCAGCATGATAGTTTGGAGTGATAAGGTCTGTAGCAATGTGATGAAAAAGCTGTTGCCATGCTGACTGAGCTCGCAGGACTGTGCCTGAGTTGGAGCATCAGCTGCATGTGCCATTTTGGGGGTGGTCCCGCTAAGGGTCAGCTTAGGGTGAAAGACAATTACGGGGAAGAGGAAGGGCTGAAGCATCCACATATCTGGCGGGAATTCTTTGTGCAGCCCAGCATTTCTCGCTGTCGGTGCTGAGCCCACAGCCTGCCTTTTCCTTGCAGAACTGCCAGCACAACACAGAGGGAGACCACTGCGAGCGCTGCAGGGACGGCTACGTGGGCAACCCCTCTGCCCAGGAACCCCTGCAGTGTGTTGGGTGTCCATGCCCTCTTTCGGTTGCCTCCAACAAGTAAGCACCCTTGGATGGGATTGTTTGGCCTCCCTTTTTAACCACTGGGAACCAGGCTGTGCCCCATCGGGGTGGTGTGGTGTCCCAATGCCAGCCTTGTCCGTGGGCCTGAACCATCTCCATCCCTAAGGATGAGTGATCAGCTCCCCGGGCACCACGTCAGGGATAACTGCACCTTCCTGTTCACCCCTTGTCATTTCAGTTTTGCCGTCGGATGTGTCCACAAGGGCTCCAACACCCAGTGCCTCTGCAAGCCCGGCTACGCTGGACCCAACTGTGAGCGGTAAGGGCGATGGCACCCGTGTTTCTGAGGCCACACACACCCAAGCCCTGTGCAGCTGATGCTGTGGCAGGAGTGAAGTTGTCCTAGTACAGACTGCAAAGGAAACGGTTGGCTCTGCCCACAGCGTGCTTTGCTCTGGAAGGATTTCTTTCAATCCTTTTCAGCCTGCAGTTGCCCTCTTGCTGTCTCCACTGCTGATAGATTGTGTTGCCGTGGGTGGATTACTTACCTGGGCTTTGCCTTGACTTGCACTCTGTGATGAAGGCACCTTTCTGGGGCATCATGAGGCAAAACACAAAGTGCTTTGAGGTCCCTGAGGGCTGCAGCAGTTGGAAGTGTTGGATGCTCGCATTGCACAAGACCCAAGCGTGGTGCAGGCGTGAGCTGTGGGGATCCCCCCAGTGCCTGGCTGTGTTTTAACTTGCCGTATTTCTCCAGGTGTGCCCCAGGATACTACGGCAATCCCTTGGTGATCGGCAGCTCCTGCCAGCCCTGCGACTGCAGTGGGAACACGGATCCCAACATGCTGTTCAGCAGCTGCGACTCCCTGACGGGCGCCTGCACGGGGTGCATGCACCACACGGCCGGCGCGCGCTGCGAGGTCTGCAGCCCCGGCTACTACGGGGATGCCGTGGCAGCCAAGAACTGCACACGTGAGTGGGGCAAGCGGCAAGCACTGCGGGGGGAAGACGGCCAGACTTGACCGTGGATGTGTCAGCACCTTAGCCAGGCTGTGCATTTCCCATGCTCTTGCTTGCACACATTGCAGGCATCCTCCAAAGGCGATAATCAGAAAAAAAACCAACTCCACAAACCTGCCCTCTAGCATCACAACTTCATAACCTCCAAGCCATCCCTGAATGCAAGCCACCAAACCATGCCCAGGCTGGAACGGTCTTGCCCTGAGCAGCTGCTGCAGCAGCGGTGCTGGCACTGCCCCAGGAGCCTGGGTTTGCACAGCCCACCGCCAGCACTGCTCGTCTGGGGGAATGAAGGGGGTCTGCCCTGCACAGGCATCATGGAGATAAATTGACGTCAGGAGCAAATCCAAGAGGAGAGAGGGCTCTGTCTTTGCTCTGACCATGATAGATAAGGGAGAAATAGGACTCCCTGTCAGGGAAAAAAGTTTGTGAGTGGCTGAGCAGTCTCCTTGGCATATAACTGGGTGTATTTTTCCCTGGCAGAGTGCAACTGTTCACCTTGTGGGACGGAGTCGTGCCATCCACAAACCGGCCAGTGCTTCTGCAAGCCTGGAGTGACTGGCCAGCACTGCGACCGCTGCGAGGTGAGGGCCACCTGCGTACTGGGATGGTGCCTGTCCTTTGCATGGGGACAAAGGGCAGCCCCGGTGTGTCATCCCCAAGCCTGTGAGCAGAGCGATGTGGCAGCCAGGGGGTTAAAATTGGATTTGATCTGCCTTTGCATGGTAAAAGCCTGTTAAAGGACCATCCCCCATGCTCCATCCACCACCTGGCAGCATTCGGCTGCAGCCTGGGCAGTACTGTGGTTCCCTTGGGGAACTGCAATAAATCCCATTTCCCAGTGTGCATCCAGTGTGGGCATTGCAGGGCAAGGGCAGGTCTGCAGGGCAGTGCTGTGGTGTGTCTGGGCTCTTGTTGCAGCTCCAAACCTTTGCCATGTTGGTATGAGTTTGGGGGTGGTCAGAACACTCCTAGAAAGCAAGCCTGGGGTCCCGCATCGCCTCAGCCTGTCCCGGGAGGGAGGCACTCGTGCCCTCTTGCTGAACGGGGCACCCACATCTCTGCTCTTCCCCAGGAGGGCTACTACGGCTTCGAGGGATGCTCCGGCTGCCGGAGGTGTGACTGCGACGTCGGCGCTGTGGGGAGCAGCTGCCACGCACAGACTGGCCAATGCAGCTGCCTGCCCGGCGTCAGCGGCTCGCGCTGCCACCAGTGTGCCCCGGGCTACTGGGGCTTCAGCCAGAGCGGCTGTCTTCCCGGGTGCTGTGTCCCATGGGCGGAGGAGTGGGACGAGGCATTGGTGGCACCTGTGCCAGTGGAATTGTTAAAAGCAGAAAACAGCTGACGGCTGTCTGAGTTCCCGTGCACGTTACGAGGTTGCACAGGGAAACCCCTGCAGTGGCGCGGAGATAAGCGGGGATGCAATGGCACAGTTGGAATAAAGCCACCCCTTCCCCTCCCTCTGGGGTGACGACAGCACAAAATGATGCCATAGGTGTTTCCCTGTTATTAAATCCTGCAGAATGTGAATGCAGAGGGGGGTCCTGCGACCCGCGCACCGGGGAGTGCACGTGCTCCAACGGGCTGACGGGGAAGCAGTGTGACGTCTGCATGCACAAGTACGAGATCCCCGTGGCAAACGGTCCGGACAGCATGAGGTGTGAAGGTCTGTATCCCGCAGTCCTGGGGAAAGAGACAAGGGAAGCTCCAGGAAAGGGCCTGTGCTGACCACTGTGTTCTCCTGGCAGTGTGTGACAGCTGTGTCCTGCTGCTGCTGGAGGATCTGCAGAGCATCGAGATGTCCTTCCCCTCCATCCGCAGCCAACTGGTCAACCTCAATGCCAGCTCCATCGCCTGGGCTCGCCTCCACGGGTTCAACGGCACTATGGCGACTGTTGCTGTACGTGGAGGGTTTAACATCACTTTCTGCCCATGTTTCCTGGCCTGTTGGCCTGATTTTGGCTTTTTTTTTTCCAGAACCAGCTGCGTGAATACCTGAGAGCCATGAACAAGGTCAGGCAAAGGGTTGATGAGCTGGAAGATGAGAACGTGGACCTCACTCAGGACCTGAACGCACTGCAGCACAAAGTACGGTATTTCTCCATCTTCCTTTTCCAGAGCACGAGTCTCTCCTTTTACCTAAAATGAGGGCTTTGGAAGCTGTGAGGAGCCTCGGTCAGGCAGGATGGATCTCCTGGCCAGCCAGCACTAGGCTTGGAGGTCAGGTCTCTTAGATTCTCAAGCTAGGTTACCTGCGTTCCTCCCCTGGAGGGCTGTTAAACATCCTGTGATGGTTGTTTCTCCAACTTTAACCACTAAAAATAAATTCAATAAAATGTCACTGTATTTATTTATGTCATATATATATATATGTTGGATGATGTACATCCTCAGGCAGCTGCATGGACAAGCTGCCTCTGTATACACCTGTGTATACGCACGGCTACACACGTCTACGTTCTGAACGGCCAGACTGCAACCCTCCATCTCTTCCCGTGTCCTGGTCAGGACCCAGGTGAGCCTGGCTCCAGGCTCTAGGGCTTTTCCTGCATTAAGAGCACAGGACAGAGCTGTCCTCTGTGGTCTCAGGATTGTTTCAGGATCCAGGCAGTGTTGCACTGGGGCTGTGTTTATTCCTCCTGCTTCTCTGAAGGTGCTAAATGAGACCATCACTAATGCATCGCAGGGGAGCAGCGCAGGGCAGGCTGCTGGAGGAGACGTGGTTCAAGGACCTCAAAAGCTGCATGTTCCCAAGCTTTTTGGGAACATCTTCCCTGCTGACAGATCACCTAAAACACAATCTCATACTTCAGCTAAGCCAGTGGGTTTTGTTGTAGATGACAATGACTCACCGAGAAGCAAACCGGATTGAGCAGCACACGAGAGACACTTACCAGAGAGGGGAGCAGCTCCTGCTGAATATCCAGAGCATTCAGAAAGGCATTGCAGGTGGGTAAAGAAGGGTCTCCGCTTTGTGGGGTTTTCCTGCTGGGAATGCTACGCTCTTGCTTTCAAACAGCACCGAGTACTGCATCACTTAGAAAGAGCCGTGGAGAAAACACGAGGCAATAGAAATGAGGTGGAGATCCCTGCAGAGTTCTGACTGGTCGGGTCGACCAGGCTTATTGTGAGTCCCAGCTGCTTGGCTAAACACAGGCTTTGGAGAAAACACATTCAGCTTGCACAGATGTTATTAAAATGCATAAAACCAGGGCAGTCTGCACTACTGCTTCAGGACAGATTTAGCAAGACAGGGAGTGCCTGGATCTAGGAGAGGAGGTAAAGCCACAAAAAGGTGCTTGGGATGTAGTGTGCATTGGTGTAACAGCCAGGGAGACAGACATGGGGCAGCACCTGAGTGATCCTGAGCCATTCGGGTGCCTGAGTGCTGTGTGAAAGCTGGCTGCGGTTTGCTGAGGGGGAGGTAGGAGAGGAAGGATTTGGGGGCATTATGAAGGAGCTGGGTTGGTCGATGCTAAGAGGGAATCTGGATTTCTCTGCAGACTTGGTGCGGCAGATGGCCAGGCTTGGGGCCGCAAACGCCAGCACCGCCTCCACGGAGGAGTTTCGGCAGAAGATGGCCGAGGTGGAAAGGATCCTGAGGGAGATGAAGGAGCGGAGCCTGGGCAGCCAGGAGGAGCTGGCAAGGCGCGAGCACGAGGAGGCTCGGAAGCGTGAGTCGGGCTTGGTGATATGGGACAGTGCTGCACAGATCCTGCTGGGGCTGGCCGTTCCTNCAGTGGCATGGGATAGTGCTGCACAGATCCTGCTGGGGCTGGCCGTTCCTCGAAGCCTGGCTTGGTGGGAGCCTTGTGAACGCTGCACATCATGGTCACAGTTGGAGAGTGCTGTTAATGAAACAGGCACCCCCAACAAGTTTCACAGTAGTTTTCGGGTCCCCGGTGACACTCCATTTACCATTTCTTTTTCCCTTAAGGTGAATTTTAGAGCAGATTGTGCTAGCTGGGTTCTGTTTGATGACCAAAAGCGACAACCCTTAGAACCAGGATCTGCCGTTATTACGTATGCATCGCGTGGGGCTGTGAATAAGTCACTCCACGTTTCTTCATATTTGCTGTCCCAGGAAAGGGGTCCAGAGTAACAACCAGCAGCCCACCACCCTCAGCAGCTTTGCCATCCCAAGGGCATCCCTTGCCTGAGCAAGTGCTTGGACCGTGCTCCCACGCCAAGCCCCAGTGCGTACCCAGGCACGCCGGCACTGCGGGGAGCAGGAGCTTCTGATTAACGGGCAGCGGCAAAGCACAGTTCAGCGGCTGAAAGCTGGAATTATAAATTGGCCCTTGCTAGAAATAAGTAATTTTCACAGTGGGAGTAATCAAGAACTGGAATAGGCCTCTGGTGGAGTTTCTCCATCATCTGGAGCCTTTCAGGCATGGCTGGGTGTCCTTTGGAAAGAGATCTCTCACCAGCACTGGGGGTTGGGAGACAGTTTTGGATGAGATCCTGTACTATCCAGGCTGAAAGAGGAAGGGAAGATGGTCACTTCTGACTTTACCTGCCAAGTGAGACCAGAGCCAGGCTTTTCCGCAGCCGAGCACGGACAGAGCCCTTTAACACAGGAGGGTGAATTAGCAACAGTTCTCCTCTCCTCCATCCTCAGTGCTGCACCGGGTGAAGAGTGAGCTGCATGCCCGCTGGGAGTCCAACCAGGACCTGGTGCGCAGCATCCAGGACCAGCTTGCGCAGCACAGCTCCCAGCTGATGGATCTCCGCGACGCCCTCAACGAGGCTGTGAACAAAACCCGGCAGACAGAGGAGTTGAACAGCCTGAACCGCAACAACCTGGAGGAGAGTCAGGTAGCCCTTCACCGGCTGGTGCTGTGCGGTGGGGCGGGGGCTACCCCAGCCCGGCCAGCGCCTAACCCTGCATCTGTGTGTCTAGCAAAAGAGCCGCGAACTCCAAAAGCAGCATGCGGTGGTGCAGGAGACCCTGAGGATGGCCAAGGACTCCCTGGCCCAGGTCTCCAACTTCCTACAGAAGATGGAGAGTGCAAAGGAGGTGAGGGATGGGGGTACCTTGGAATGGGTGGAGTGCGAGGGGGTGGCAGCTCACAGGAGTGACGTGTGTCCTCGCAGGCGTACGAGAAGCTGGCAGCCCTGCTGGATGGGGCCAAGCTGCCTCTGACTGAGCGGGTCAAGAAGTTCTCCCCAGCCAGCAGCAAGATCCCCATTGTGGAGCAGGCGGAGGAGCACGCGCGGCTGTTAGATGAGCTTGCAAGGAACCTATCGAGGTGAGGCACTGGTCTGAGACTCAGTGGTCACGCCATCTCCTACCAGAGCTGGGGATGGGAAAATGCAGCCCTGTGCTGTGGCAGGGGAGCAGCAGGGTGCCGTCTCCAAAGGTTTTTCCTGGAGAACATGTTGTCATGAGAACCCAAAGGGGTTTGTCTAGGGGGGTATGGGCAAGAGCCCAGCCTGAGTGGTCTCTGTGGACTTGATGGCTTCATCTTCCAACACAGCATCATTCAGGGCACAAACCAGGATGGCTTTATCCAGCGAGCGATCGATGCCTCTAACGCCTACGCCAGCATCATTGAAGCTGTGAAGAAAGCCGAGCGAGCAGCCCACGATGCTGATGAGGCAGCCAGCGAGGCTTTGATGGTATGTGCTGCGGGGAGCCCCATGAAGATGAGCAAAAGCCAAACTCCCTCGTCAGTCCTCCAGCTTTTCACACCCACGCGTAGGGCTCTGCTGCCCCTTTCCTCGGAGACTCGAGCACTTTATTCTGTGCCAGAGAGCAGAGCCTCTGCCAGGGCTGGGGCCAGACCCGGGGGGTTTGAGTCTCCCCATCGTGCCCCAGCAGCACACCCCACTGTAGCTGTCTGAATGGGGTTTTTTTTGTGCTGGAGACTGAAATTCCTCTTCAGACTCCCAGGCAGTGCGTGTTTGTTTTACAGAGTGTCATATCAGAAAATCTCGGGGCCATCTCTAAAGAACTGAAGAGGAACAGCAGCAACCTGGAGGAGGCTGTGAGGAGGGAGCAGAGAAAACTGAATGGAGGTGAGAGAGGCTCCTTACAGGGTGTGATGTCCCTTGGGCTGGGCTGAGATCCAACACACAATGTATGTGTTTCTTTAATTGCAGCTATTAAAGGCACTCTGCAGACAGCACAGGACAAGCTGGCTGCCCTCCGTGTGAAGAAGGAGCAGCTCCTGAGCCAGCTCCAGTCTGTGCAGGACATGCTGGGCAGGGACCAAGGTTTGTCCTGGTTCTCTCTGCTCACTTCCTTGCACCCAGGCTGTGACCCAAGGGTGCTTCCTCCCCACTCCTGGCCATCCCAGAGATTTTCCTCCTTTCTTTCCAGAGGACACGAAAGAGACTATCCAGAATGCCAAAGCAGCAGCTGCCGAGGCCAATGAAACAGCTGCGAGAGTGGAAGATACCCTGAGCACCATGAAGAAGAACCTAGATGAGTGGAAAGACCAGTATGGAGACCTTCGAAATGAGGACCTGAACCAGGCAGTCCAGGACGCCAGGAAATCTGGTGAGTGCTGAGCCTGCTGGGCTGCCAGGGCTGGGTCTGGCATGAGCCAGTGTATGGACAGATGACTCCAGAGAGCTCTGTGCTTTTGGAAGCTGTGCTTTGCGGCTCCAGGTCGAGAGCAGAGGGAGATGGCAGCCAATACTGGGTGCTACCCTGTCCCTTTATTGTTTTTCTCTCCCTTTAGTATCTATATTATCTATACCTTTACTCCAGGAGATCACATGCACTAGAGAATTTTCACAGCTCCCCATCAAGGCTGCTGGATATAGGGGATCATTCTGGGACTGCTCCCAGCTGCTGCTGGTTTGACTTGTGTATCTCCAAGTGCCTGAGTTTTACATCCCCCTTCCTCACTAACCTTCAAAACCCCTGGATCCTCTCCACCCGCAGTGTCCAGCCTGGAAAGCACCATCCCGCTGCTGCTGGGGAAGCTGAGCAGCCTGGAGAACAGGAGGAACAAGAATGCCACCGTGTCGGAGAACATCGTGCGCATCCGGCAGCTCATCACGCAGGCGAGGAATGCTGCCAGCAAGGTGAGGACCGTGCACAGGGTGCCAGGGGCTTGGGGGGAATGAGGGCTCAGCTGGGGGTAGTGTGCAAATGGGAGGGGTATCTAGAAGAGCTCTGGGGCCAGCAGGCATGGCCCCTTTCTCATGGGAAGACTGCAGAAAACGTTTTGACTTGGAAGAGCTGGCAGTGACAAGCGAGGCAGCAGCAGCGGTTTCAGTGCTGTGGGTCTGGATTTCTCTCCTTCCAGGTGAAAGTCCCCATGAAGTTCAACGGCAGCTCGGGCGTGCAGGTCCGGATGCCCAGCAACCTGCAGGATTTGGCAGCCTATACATCCCTCAAATTCTACATCCAGAACCCCGAGCCCAGGAACCGGCAGCGACGGCAGGATGGGGCAGAGGAAGGGCGGTTCGTGTTGTACCTGGGCAGCCGGGAGGTGAGCCAGGGCGGTGTGGGCAGGAGAAGGGCAGCGGGAGCCGGCGCTGGTAGCATCAGTGGGGGTCACACCTGGACCTTCGCCTGCTCCCCAAGTGTCTTTGTGGGGAACACAGACAGGCTCAGGGTGCAGCCGACAGCCTGGCTGGAGGTGGGTGGAGAGAGTGTCACTGTCACTCCTGCCTGTCCTAGATGCCAACGTCCAGTCTGTTTGTCCACGTATTTAGGCCACTGGAGACTACCTGGGCATCGTGCTCAAGGACCACAGAGTACACTGGATCTACAAACTGGGCGATGAGGAACCAGCCTCCCTAACTGTTGATGAGGATATTGGAGAGCAGTTTGCCACCATCAGCATCAACAGGTAGGAGACTGATGGGACACGTTCCAAGGAAATTCAGCGGGAGACTGTCCCCGAGCTTGCAGAGGTGCGGTGAACTCCATCATCCGGTCATCCCTAAATGATCAACACTGAGATACCACAAGAAAACTAGCAAGGAGATGGTATCCTACCGGGTCGTGGAGGGTCTGGGGGTGCCTGCAGGAGAGGAAAGATGAAGTTCGTCGTGGAGGGTCTGTTCAGACACTGCTGAGTCCTTTCAATGCGCTGCTCCTGGGGGTCTCCCCGGTGGGACATGCACCCGTTTTGGTAGGGCTGTGGGGTGAGCCCCTTTCCTCAGGGAGGGCAGGGTTTACTTCCCATTGGGGGTCTCTCCTTGTCTTGACCATCCCTCCCTGCTGCAGGATCCTGCAGTATGGGCAGATGTCGGTGATTGTGGAGAGACAGACGGTGCACGAGACCAAAGGAGACAGTGTGGCCAAGGGGGAGCAGGGGCTGCTCAACCTTGACCCGCGCAATGTGGTCTTCTACGTGGGCGGCTACCCCTCCAACTTCACGGTGAGACAGGCAGCAGGGAGGGAGGCTGGGGTTTATAGGAGGTATCAGTGATAGCTTTGGAGCTTCTTGGGGGGAAAACCCTTGGTTTCACGGGGAAACCAGGATCAAACTTGCCCTAACTGTCCTGTTTCACTCCCAGCCCCCTCCCACTTTGCGCTATCCCAACTACCGCGGGTGCCTGGAGCTGGACACGCTGAACGAGGAGGTGGTGAGCCTGTACAACTTCCAACACACCTTCCAGCTGGATACCACTGCCGAGAAGCCCTGTGCAAGGTAGGGCACTGTTCCTAGGCCAGGAGCAGCTCTGGTCTGCGGTGCTTACCCTGGCCCTTGGCTGCCCCAGAGCGTGGCAGCTGGCTTTGGAGTGATGCCTTGGGCCTCTTCTTGTGTGGCTCAGGTCCAAGTCCACAGGAGACCCCTGGTTGACTGACGGCTCCTACTTTGATGGCACTGGTTACGCAGAGATCAAGTTTGAGAGCCAGTTTGGCACAACCAAGCGCTTCGAGCAGGAGATCCGGGTGGTCTCCTACAACGGCATCCTCTTCTTCCTGGAGAATCAGGCAGGTGCTTGCTCCCTGGGGAGCCTTCACCTCTCAGCTGGTGGGCTGGGATGATCCCAGCCCCGCTTGGAGGCATTCCCAGTTCAGGACACTGGGGAGAAGAGGGCTTTGGAGACAGCAGGGCTGCTTTGAGCAGTCTTACTGCACTATTGTTAAAAGCCACAAGAGGGCTGGACCCAGACCTCGCAGCAATGACTTGTCTGGTGCTGGAGGGACTCCGCTGAACATGTAGAGCACCCACAGACCATCTAAGCTGGGACAGGGTTCACTGGCAGCAAGACCTGCTCCAGGCCAGGTGGGGCTCAGTGCCACGACTGCATGCTGGACGCCAGGATGTGGGACTGAGTGTCTGTCCTGCCTCCCCCAGGGTCAGTTCCTGTGTCTGGCCATCCGGGATGGGAAGCTGGTGCTTTACTACGACTTCAGCACCGGCCTGGAGATGGCAAAACCCAGCAGCAACTCCTCCTCCCTGACCATCAGCAGCACCACAAACAAAGCGGTAAGAAGGAACGGCCACCTGCCTGGCTAGCCTGGAGGGCTCCTCATCCAGAGGGTGTCAGGGGCACCTGGACCCTTGGTTTGGGTGCGGGGACAAGGCAGGGTGTGGGGAGGGAGCTGCAAGAAGTTCTTTGGCTGGAGCCATGAGCTGGACACCTCGTGGTGCCCTCTGATGGACCCAGGCTGGCAGATCATTTTTCTTCTCTTGTCTCCAGATCCAGATTTTCCTCCTCAAAATGAATAACAAGAAGCGCATCCTGGTACGGCTGGAACGCCTCACCATCTTCATGGTGGAGCAGGAGAACTCCCTGGAGAACGCTGTCTCCTACTACCTGGGTGGCGTGCCCCCAGCTGTGCTGCCTCCCAGGTGAGTCCAGCCCATGGTCCTCTCCAGTGTCCCCTGGGGTGGAACTGGCTCTTTCCCAGACACATCCAGGGGTGTTGGGGCCCTGCTGGAGCTCTGGGGGGAGATTTTCTGCCCATCACTGTGGGCTTGAGGATGGGACATCTCCCTGTCTGGTGAGGGATGAGGTGCTGGTGTCACCAAGTCCTCCTTTGCCTTAGAGGGACCCATGGACATCATGTGTCCTTCCCAAGCGCTCCGTCTGAAGGGCCGCATCCTGCCCAGGGCTGGATCCTGCCTGAGGCTGGCCTGATAACACCGCCTGCTTCTCCTGCAGCTTGAAGGCACTCTTCCCCACGGGTGGACCCATCCGGGGCTGCATGAAGGGCTTGAAGGCTCTCGGCAAATATGTCGACCTGAAGCGCATGAGCACCGTCGGCGTGAGCTATGGGTGCACCTCAGACCTCCTGGTAAGCACAGAGCCCCGGCAGCCTGGCTGGTGTGCTGGGGAAAGGGCCTGTCAGGGAAAGGACCACAAGACCCCCAGGACAGGCCTGATCTCCCTTCGTTCACGTAGAAACAAACATAAACCCTGCAGGTCCTTGGTGCAGGGGGCCATGGTGAGGTTCTCCATGTAGTTGGCCATAGCACCAGCCAGACCCAGCGAGGACCTGAGCGCCTTGGTCATCCTCCCAGCGCTCCCGCAATGCCAGGACCAGGCTCTCACCTTGCCTCCGTGGTGTCCCTCACAGGTGGCTCGCTCAGTCAGCGTTCACGGCCACGGTTACCTGTCCCTGGCCCTGAAGGATGTGCCAGGGCTGCGGGACTTCTACAGCGGCTTCAGCTTCCAGACGAGCCAGCGTGAGGGGCTGCTCTACCACCACGCTGCCCAGGTGGGCATCTGCGGACCCCCTGGGTATCCTGTGAGCTCCTGCTCTGCGGGTGGTGCTCTGGGAGGGATTTTGTTGGGGTGAATCCACAGTGAGATCTGCACCCTGAGCTCCTGGAGGGCAGTGGGGAAATGGGCCCCTTGAGGTTCAGCTGCTGAGCAGCAATGGGGTGATGCTTTCTGCAGGAGGGGACGTGCCAGGTGTCCCTCCAGAAGGGCCAGCTGGCCTTGAACGTGCTGGAAACCAAAGTCACCACCGAAAATGCCTTTGCGGATGGTAGGACCCACTACGTGGCCTTCTACAGCGACGCCCGTGGGTACGTGTCCCGGCGGTGCATGGGGGCTGGCATGGCCACAGCCATGGGAACCCACTCAGCCCACGCTGCTCTTCACCACAGGGTCCGGCTGTACGTGGACGATGAGCTGCAGGACACCACAGCAGGAGCCAGATCCAGCCGGCAGCAGCAACGGCAGGACGGGCGGCAACTCTTCCACCTCGGGGGGTCACCAGAGCTGAGTGCCCTCAGCAACCTCACCGGCTGCATCGGGAATGTCTTCGTCAAGCGGTGAGCATGGCTGTGCCCCTTCCCAGAGAGCAGGGCTCAGCCCTCTTGCCTCCCGGCTGGCCTGGTCACAGAGACCCCTTCTGGTGCGTAGGACATCAGAGCCACAGATGGTGGTGGACCTGCAGCAGAATGTGGAGAGCGTCAACGTCACCATGAGCTGTCCTTGGGGAGAGCAGCCACAGCAGCTCAGAGTCACTCCGAGGAAGGACAGACGGAAACTCAAGGTACCAGTTGCTCGAAAAGTCACCCACACCCTCCTCCCTATCCTCCTCAGATGCCACCGTTGCCCCCTCACTGAGCACCTCTGCCCCAGGACACCTCCAGGGATGCTCCCCTCACTCTGTTCCTTGGTGCATCTTGTGCAGGTGCCGGGCAAGCCTGCCTCGAAGGACCGCCGCCACGACCGGCATGGGCTCTGCCGGCTGCACCCAGAGCCCCGCGCAGCCGGGAGCACCTTCCGCTTCGGGGGTGCCCCAGGTAGTCGCTGGGAGTTTGAGGAGATCCCAGCCTCCTTTGGCCAGAGGTGAGGCTCATCCCGTGCCCACCCCGCACAAGCTGAGCCTGGGGACCATCGCTTGGAGAGCAGGTGTCCCCCGTGGCTGCGGGAGAGCAGGGTACTCCTGTCAACCCCCTGTCCCTGCAGGTCCCATTTCTCCCTCGAAGCGAAGCTGAACTCCTCCAGCGGGCTGCTCTTCTATGTGGCGGGTGAGCGGGGCTCCTTCATGGCTCTTTTCGTCTCCAACGGGCGCTTTGTCTTCCTGCTGGACGTCGGCGGGCGCCGGCTGCGCATCCGCAGCAAAGACAAGTACAGGGACCGGCGGTGGCACACGGTGAGCAGAGGGTTGGGACTCACCAGGACCCCCATGAGCCCCCCATCACTGGGTGCCCATATGGGGTTAGTTCGGTGCTCTGGGCATCGCTTCCTAATTGCACACGGGACACCTGTGGTCCCATGGGGCCAAAGGTGACAGCAAAACCACAGCCAGGGCTGGCTGAACCTCTGAGCTGAAGTCTCCCTTCCTGGGACTCCTCCCAACCCAGGAAGCCCCCAGCCCCAGCACTGACCTTTTGTCCTTGCAGGTCTTCTTCATCAGAGACCAGAGCCGAGCCCAGCTGGTCATTGATGGGCTGCAAGCCCAGGATGCTGCAGTGGCCACCACCGGGCTCTTTGTGGCCCGGACCCCTTTCTACATGGGGGGAATCCCAGCTGGAAAAGCCAAGGCTCACATACCGGTAAGGCCTGGGTGGTCCCACATCATTGCCCTGTCTCTGGCAGTTCCCAGTCCTGTGGCACTAACCCGTGCTGGCCAGTTTCTGGCTCCTCTGCGCTCACTCCCGTGGCCTCTCTCTGCAGGTTCCATCCTTTGACGGCTGCCTGAGGAACCCACAGCTGGATGGGAGACCCTTGGGTCCCCCGTCACGCACCTTTGGAGTGACGCCGTGCTATGAGGGCCCACTGGAGAGTGGGGTCTTCTTCGCTGTGGATGGCGGGTCCGTCGTCCTAGGTACCCCTCAGCAGCCTGGAACGCTCCCGTGGCGCTCGGACTGGGAGGGACACATCTCCTGGGAGGTCCCTTGTCCCCCTCCTCACCGGTAGCATTCATCTTCCAGCTGATGCAGTGGCAGCCGAGCAGGACTTGGAGGTGACACTGGAGGTCCGTCCCCGCAGTGCCTCTGGCCTCATCTTCTACATCGGCACGAGGAGAAGCCACCACCTCCTGCTGTACATGGAGGAGACGAAGGTAACGGGAGGGTGGCTTCCCCAGAGGCAGCAGCTGCCTCCTGCCCACACTGCTGCGCTCCCCGGGCTCTGACAGGTTTGTCTCACACCAGGTCACTGTGAGAGCAAACGCTGGGGCTGGCGAGTTCTCCGCATCGGTGACGTGCCCGTCTCTCTGCGATGGGCAGTGGCACACTATCGCAGGTGAGGTGACACCAGCGCCTGGCTCTGGGACACTGCTCCGCTCCTGCTGCTCAGCCCACATCTCCTGGGAGCAGCCGGAGCCCCCTTCTCGGGTATTTAAACCCCAGCTCCCACCTGTCTGCACTTAACCTGGGAGACTGCAGCTGCCGTGAAGTCATTTCCTAATTACCAGTCCTTGCCTGACCTCGTTAGTGCTGTCAGAGCTGGGGGGCAGGAGGGACGGGGTGTTTCCCCACTCCTGGAGCAGCCGGCGAGGCCGGAGGTGTCCCGCTGAAAGCAGGACGGGTTTTGGGGGGGTGTCCAGACTCTGGGGGCTTCCCAAGAGCCAGGCCAGGTCCCCTGCCCCTCCCGGTCCTTTTGCTCTGCTCCAGCACTGGTCTGTGCCAGAGCGTGGCCAAGAAGGCCAATGGCATCCTGGGGTGTATCAGAAGGGGGGTGGTCAGTAGGTCAAGAGAGGTTCTCCTCCCCCTCTACTCTGCCCTGGTGAGACCGCATCTGGAATATTGTGTCCAGTTCTGGGCCCCTCAGTTCAAGAAGGACAGGGAACTGCTGGAGAGAGTCCAGCGCAGAGCCACAAAGAT
>VZTO01011119.1:0-33328 GCA_013400615.1 Syrrhaptes paradoxus
CTGAGCAGATTAGCTGGGAAGCATGGCTGGTGTAGCTGGCTGGCTATAGACGGCAGCCGTTGCGCCTCTCATCTCGCTCGGAGCTGGCCCAGGTCAGAAACCACATAGAGTGAAGTCATTTGACTTGCTGGAAGATGATGGATGGACTGTCATGACTCCAACTTGACTTGGTGATGTGAGCCAAGAATAACGTCCTGGAAGAATTAATGTCTCCCCAAAGTTTTCAGCCAGTGAATAAGCTTAACTGTATCTTCCATGCATTTCTAGGGGAGGGGAAGAAATGGGCAAAAATATCTGTGGTCCATTGGAAGAGAAGCAGGAAAATAGGTGGTACCAGGAGTTATAAGGCTGACACCTCTAAAAGAATGAGCATTACTGTAAATAAATGGTTGGGACTCCTCTATTTCAAAAGTTTCATCACCCTTTATGAAAGTGCTGCATTATAAATGTAGAGAAAAGATATCAGAACTCTAGTAAACATCTTCACATTCTTTTGAAAAACCTCTGCCTTCCCAATCTCTGCCCACTGTGTCCATCTTTCCAAAGCCTGCAAAATTGTGTCCGACCCCACAGCTGGCAGATGGAGTCCTGGTAATGGACTAGCTGGGACAACCACCTCAGACTCCTCAGCACCCAAAATAATGACCCTGAAGCCACACTGGCTGTGAGTCAAACACAAAGTTTACCTTTGGATGTTGCTAGCCTTGTGTCTTTGTCTGAGACGGGTGTTGGAAAGGGCTCCTGAGGGAAGACTGGGGCTTGTTCTGTAGAACAAGCAGCAAGTGAAGAATTTCCTGACAATGAGAAAAGCTTCCTTAAGCCTCATACAATTTATTGGTCTAGTCGAGTCCATTACAGCTGTGACTCGCTCTCCAAAAATTGAAATTTGGCTTNAAGAAGGATGAAACAGAAAAATCTTTTAAAATAAATTTGTAACCTGATGTTTAAAAAAAAAAAAAAGTGCTTTGCACCAGCTCTCTTGCTCTTCCCCATCATTCTCCAGCTCCTTCATCGCTATGTCTCTCTGACAAGCAGATTTTCCAGCTTTCTGCTCTGTAGGCTACACTTGCCTTATTCTATCGCATACTGATTTGTAAAAGGGCTTGAAGATGTCTGTGTGTGTGCTCTCCGCACAAAACATGGCTACGTCGACCCACAGTGTGGCACTTCACACGAAGCAGAAGAAACCTTTGGGAATTGTCTGCTGATCTCTCCCTCGGCTCCCCCATGGAGACTTTGCCATGGTTACTGGCTGCTTGCAGGTGTCACCAGGCTCCCTTGCTCTGCAAGTCAAGGAGATCTGAATCCAAGAGCAGAAGTTGGCCTTTACGATTCCCTTCCATGGAGCATATGTTACTGCATTGTATACCAAGAAATGTAACCGAGAAGAACCGTGGTATTTACAGTATGCTAAAATTTAACTGTTGCTGTAGCCTTCTGAAGCCTGTGGGCTACATCCCAAAGACTTTTCCTGTGTTTCACTCCACCTCGTGTGAGGTAGGACTCCTGTTGCTGAGGAATAAATGGTGCGGTATGAATACGGATTCAGGGTCTGGCTCTGTGCCCATTAGCAGACTGAAGTAGTCCAGTGGTGACTAATTCCCTTAATGAGTGTGGCAGGAGAGGTAACATTGACGAGAGTGAGGGATAATGATCTATTTTTTTAATTATTATTTTTGGTAGCAATGGCAGAGAATCGGATGTTATTTTAAGAGATGTTTAGTAGTGAGTTTTCTTTCCGACACCCGGAGGGATGAAGTTGAAGGTGATGCAGTGGGTATGGGAGGCTGCTGCAAAAATAATATGGGTCTGCGACACTTTTTTTAAAGTGTTGCTTGTAAAATCAGTAATACAGAGAAGAAACTACAGTACCCTTGCTGAATTTTAAAGGACTGTGACATACTATTGGGTCAAGCGTCTCCATCACCCCTCACCCTGTTCATTCTTTCTTTTACGAGGTCAATGGTCCCAAAATAGTGATGTAATCTTCACCATAAGGAAGAGGTGTGAGAGTCTGCTCACAATCTGACTGTGTTTTGGTCTCTGTGTTTCCAGGTGAGTGATATCACCCACATGGCCATGTCCATACATCCCCCTGCCCGTAATGCAATTCTGCAGGAGCAGGATTAGAACAGATTGCTGGCATTATGGCACCAAGGATATTGTTGGGAGTAACTTGGCAACACTTGTAGGTGGTGTGACGCTGGCTCTTTGCTCAAGGGCAAGGACAGGGGAGGGGCTGCTGGATACAAACCAGCGAGAGGAATAATGTCAGAGAAGTTCAGAAGATTAACGCAGTGACAGTAAATAAGTCTGAAATTATTTTAGGTTTACATACTTTAAGTCCTCAGTGACTGCAAACACAGCCAAGAATTGCTTCAGCAATATTCCTTCATAAATCTGCATAATAATCTCTCAGAGGGGCTTTGGTGAAAATTACAAGTATTCATTTACTAAATTGGGTTCAGTGTCTGTATCATATGCCGTATGAATATTCAGTGCCATGAACTCATCCAAACTATATTGAAGTTAGCATGGCCCACAAGCTATCTCCAGTGATAACCCAGACAGTTCTTGTAGGCAGAAAGGACTTTTAAAAAATAAAAACCAATTTTCACTCCAATCCAGTGAAGAAATATTTAGCAGCTATGTCCCTAAGAATGGCAGCAAGACATGCATGTAATTTTTTTCTCGTGTAATTTCTGATCTTTGTAGCTCTGAATTCAGCAACAACTATTTTTCTTGCTAGGGAGAGACCACAAACATGATAATATAAAAGATTTAAGAGTGATTTATCAACCAAGACAATGAGGGTGGTGAGGCAGTGGCCCAAGTTGCCGAGGGAAGCTGTGGATGCCCCATCCCTGGAGGGGTGCAAGGCCAGGCTGGATGAGGCTTTGAGCAACCTGGGCTGGTGGGAGGTGTCCCTGCCCATGGCAGGGGGTGGCACTGGATGGTCTCTAAGGTCCCTTCCAACCCAAACCACTCTGTGACTCTATAACTGTCAGACATACAAGAAAACTGTTTGACTGGGAGACTAATAATAGAAACACTGAATATAAGATGGATTGAATGCAGGTCAGCCATTCTCTGAGCATTTGTCCATCACCTTTGTGCTCACTCTTGGTCTGGTCTTGTCCGGGTAACCCAGGACAGCTGTCCTTTCCCTCCAAGGTTGCTGGTTGGAACAGAAGATGTTGCAGCAATTCTACAAAAAGTAGAAAAGAAGTAACTCAGAACTTGGAGGTTTCAGATGCTGTCTGTGGCGAATTGAGAGAGACCCAAGAAGTCACTCATGCTACAGAGGAGAAGGTGGCACGCTCCAAAGGCAAATGTTCAGTGGGTGGTTTCTGGGGACCAAATGGCAGCAAGTAAGATGCAGAGCAGTATGATAATTGTGAGAAACTGCTCCAGGGATAGTTTCTCGGTGTCTTATGTCAAATGGCATGGGAATCTCACGCTCTTTCCTCTGAAGGCATCATCACCCAAGGCAGTATTTCTGTCAGTGATCATTGCACACAGAAACAAGGAAAAAAATGAACAAAGATGGACAATCTACCAGTCTAAGTTTCATTTATTTCCCCATCTCACCTGAGGTTGTTTTAGTCATTATCTGTATTTTACCCAACGTTTAAAAAGAGATGAATTCAACGTTCATTTCACAGATCTCCAGCACTTCTAGGGATTGTGCTTGTATTCTTTGTAAGGGAACTTCTGTGATTTGTACCCAAACTGTGTCTCTCTCCCTTGGCATTTCTACTGGTTATTCTTAGCTCTTAGTCATGGTATGATCTGTTTCTTCACCAAAGGTCCAATACTGAGACCAAATGGAGAGGTGTTTAGAGGCAGCTTGAACTAGATGATCTCTAAGGTCCCTTCCAACCCAAACCATTCTATGATTCATTATTACACAGCACTTAATCTTTATATCGCTTGCTCTCTGGGTGAACAAAGAGCTTCTGATGCCACGACTGCCAGTCCTGGCACTTTTTCTAGCAATAAATTCATTTATATAAAGTTAAGGTATACACATAATGTGTTTCCTTATCTTTTTTTATGCTAGCAGAATGGAAAAATACCACAAAAAAGGCTGCAAAATTCAAGTTGATAAAAAATGAGGAAGTTGGCCCCAACTAAAAAGAAAAAAATGCATATAATGGCACCAAACCCTATATGGCCATAAGGGAATTTGTGAATCATGCAAGGAGATTAATTTCTGAGGGGTCTGGGGAGTGTTCCAGGAGTGAGCGGCAAGAGGAGCTGGGAAGTGGGATGAGCCCAGGGTTGTGATTCAGCAGTCCTTGGTGGGATGAGAGGGCACAGAGCTCGGTGCATGTGCTCTCCTGCTATTCCTGGCTGAAATGCCAAACACCAAGCTCCATGGCTGCTGCAGAAAGGGCATTATATAAAAACAGGGGTTCATCACCTGGAGGCTTTCTTAAACTGCTGCCAGATTAAACAAAAAACCCCCAACTCCCAACCAGACAAATAAGAATAACTTTTTAGGCAATCAGTACAGCAATGAGCTGATGCATGACCTGATCTTTTCTTTACTGAAGAACAGTCACCACCTCCTAGAGAGAATGAAGTTGAGCCACTACCACCATAGCTTTGGAGATTAAGTGATCACAAGGGAGAAATGTTAATTAGTAAAGAAAACTCATATTGATAATTTTTGAGAAAAATCATCCCTTCAGTTTTGATTCTGAGCGATGTCCCCAGCACCGTGCTCATCCATCATTGCACAAGGTCAGGACAGTCCTTTGAATTCAAGTTGTTTGTAAACAGCTGCTTTCAGCTGGAAATTTCAGCATCCAGGGGCTGTTTCAAAGAGGGACAAATCTGTGAGTCCAGAGCCTCCTTGCCAGATCCTGAATCACCCTGTGCTACCTTCAGCCTCTCCTCTCTTTCTTCTCCCTCTCCCTCTTTATTTTAAAAATTTTGGTAAAGATAGGCAGTGACTTGAAAAAAGGAAATTAATGATCATTGTACTTTTTCTCCAAATAGTTTTTGATTTTAACTACAATCTGAAAACATATCAGACTTTCAGTTTTTTTCACTTGAACATCCTCCACCTAAGCCTGGATCACTTTGTCGGTGGCTGTATTTGTCAGACTAAGAAAATCTTGATGAACAGAGTTCCTTTGCACTGGTTGCTCTCCATTCATATATAAATTCATGGTGTTTTGTCAGAGCCGTATCATCATAAGGTATCAAACCCATTCTTGTATTTAACAAGCAGAGACACAATAATCATTTAGATTCTACGTTGTGACACTGCTCTGTTGCTTAGCGAGGGCATTGATTATGCTCAAGAGAAGTTTGAGGAACAGCTTTCTTTAGTCTCAAATTTGCGACAGTTCCCCTTTGAGTTGGCAGTACATTAATGGAAATGGAAACTTGCCTCATTCTAAATGTCAGAATAATAGAGCACCAAAAACAATTCAGTCATGTCTTTCAAACCACGCACATATGGTTTAGCACCAAATGTCACTATTCTTCCCCATTTCCTTTCCATTTGTCACTATCTCTGTTGATTATCATTGTTTGGGTTAAAACTTTCATGGAGGCTCAGTGCAAAGCTCACCTTGACAGTCACTAGACGTATTCATGGCATATTCTATCCTTGGTATATGTCTCATATAGTCTTCCCAAATGCACCGGATTGGAGATGCTGGGTATAATGATCTCTTATATGCTCCAGAAAAGTTCAATCTGATTCTTCTTCTTTTTTTTTTTTTTGAGATTTTTTTTCGAGAATTTTTTTCTGACACTTTGACTTCTTCAGGACAAGTTACAGCAGCCATGCCAAGTGGAATGGAAGGGCTTCCGTTTTTAATCTTCTCTTGCCAAATACATAAAATCTGTATAACGGCTATCAAGGACTCAGCTATAAGATCACCTTTTCAGAAACATTTCTTTTTCATGAATGCTAAGACTCTGAACACCATAATAACATTTTCCTTAAGAATCTACCCTTCCTATGTCTCCTCTCTCCTAAAATAATGCCCTTATAGGGCTTAAAACTCAGGTTGTCATCATTCTACCTGTTGTGATACTTTTTATATGGTTGTTATCATCCAGACTTTCACATAGATATATCTCCTGCCCTAAAATATTTCAATATTGCAGCAGACGTAAAGCAATAGGTAAGAGAGGCAAAAGGTACAGGAAAGGAAGAAGATGGACCAAACACAGCATGCAAAATCTTAGGAGATTGGTAAATCCTCAAAAATTAAATATTCCAGAGTTGCAAAATGCCCTAAATATGCAGCCTGTGACCATGTGATTGTATGTTACTTTCCCTGTTTCTTCCCAGAGGATGTTGGCCTCATTCAACGAACAGAACGGGTGACACTCAATGATCTGTGTCAAAGTGTTGGCTTGCAAAAGTAAATGCCTCAATGAGGTTGGTTTTAGTTGAGGTAAAATAGTTTTATTTTGGTTTTTTTTCTTCTTCTGGCCTCTTTTTGAGAAACAAACTAAATAAATTCAGCCAGAAACACACAGTCACAGAGTCACAGGATGGTTTGGGTTGGAAGGGACCTTAGAGACCACCCAGTGCCACCCCCTGCCATGGGCAGGGACACCTCCCACTAGCCCAGGTTGCTCAAAGCCTCATATATGGCTGCAGAAATTTCTAAACAATTGATGATTCATCAATCTATAAAGAAGAAAAAAATGGTATCATACAGAAGTAAATGTAATTCTTTCCCCCAAATGTCAACTTCTCCACCCTTTCCCTATGTTTTACCATGGTTGGGGAGATACCGTTGGAGATTATTTCACTAATCCTTGCTTTTTTTGAGTAACTTGTGCTTGTGTGTTGCTGAAGAAGCAGTCAGAACAGATTGCTGATACGAACAGATATGATCAGGTGTGGTAAACTTCCTTAGCACAGGCTTAAACTCAAAACTGGTCTTTTTTTGAGAATTAGACACCTTGCTTTAAACTTGTGTTCGGAGATTCAATTTTCATTTTCATTTTTGCTCAACTCTTCTTCTTGGCCCAAAGCATGGCCTGAAGACATGGCAATGAAGCGTATATACCAGCCATTTGAGAAGAAAAAAATGCATGAGAAACTGGTTTCCCAACAACCATTGTAAAGGTCTATTCATTTTAGTGAGCTGAAGTGTTCTGATTTGTTTCTTTGTGTCAAAAACTAAGAGAATTGTAAATAAAATCAAGAACAGAGAACTTCTCTTAGTTTTCAGTACATAAAGATTTTTTTTCAGTCTGAGACTATCTTTGTACAACACAGTCTTGTACATAATTTTCGGACATCCAAAGAACCTATGTATTCCTTTAGCAATACAAAAGTCTGCAGCAGGGGTAAAAATAAAGTTGAAATATGTGCGAAGTTCCTTAAAATTCACTTGGAGGTCTATTATGTACTGGTGAGGATTGTCAGGAGCTACAGCACACACATCACAAAGCTTTTAAACGAAACATCTTCCAGTTCTCCAGGAAAGAAATAAGAGTTGTATATTTGAAATTATTTAACAAAGATGTTTTATGGTCACTGTATAAGAGCACTTATTGCTATGCAAATGAAAATAACTAATCAATTAATACAGAAGTAATTTTATTACCAAATGGATAGAGGAGGTATGAAAAGCCCTAATTAAAAGCATTGTCTGCTCTGCTTTACACTAATGATTCTCTAAGAACCAATGTTATTTGTGAATTAGCTTAATCACAAAGGAATTAAAGAGAACAGAATTATTTGTATGAAAATAGTGCTCTAAATGCATGGAGGCTAGATAAAAAACACACCCAGAGCCATTTCTATATCTGATCAACCAGCTTGTCTAATCCATTCCAATGTGGGTCGCTGGCCTGACGTGTCTTCAGCTGAGGTTAATAGGGATTAAAGTGGCATGAAGTGTATAAATCTGCAAATTTTCAGGTACAAACATGTTTAGGAATTCATTTATCTTTAAAGGCAGGAGGAGGGGAAAAAGCTCAAAGTAAAATCTGAATGCATTTGTAAACAGAAAATTCCATGGGAAGTGTGGAAAACAACTCAAACCCGTGCAATTTGGACAGCGAATCCTCATTTTACTCAGTTTTTCTGCACCAAAAACATTTATTGAAGTCAAACAAAAAAGCCCCCAAGATCTGGTGCTTGGAGAATTGATGTGGAAGTCCTTAGGTAAACCGACAAGTCCCGTTGATTACTGCCCAAATAAAGCAGACCTCTGGCACCCAGCTTTGGGAGCTGGCACGGTCAGCGCATAATGTCTTTGGAGCTCGAGCTGCCAAGAGAAAGGGATCGGAGACAGCCAAATTATGATATCACACCAATAAAACCTCATCGTAGTGACATACATAAAACACTCGGTAAATTGCTTTTTGTAACTTTTAATTTATTAAGAGCTTTTGAACTGTGTTTTCATTCTGTGACATGTTTTCATTTACCTCTCATATCCTTCATTAATTTGTTTCCTGTTTGAGAAATAATACCACATTTTTGGCAGTACGAAACTGCTGAAAAAATATATCATACCCTACACGACAGAGCTTGCCAGAGAATCAGGAGTGTGCAGTATTTTGAATCGCTAGGCTGAATTACAGTGAATTATTTGACTACTCAATTTGCCTGGTCTCGAGGTTGAGTCATGATCGCTGCCTGTCATGCTGCTGTTTGCTCTCACCCCTAAGCCCAAATTCAGAACAGCTTCTGCAGCCGACATTTGGGACCCTGGAGAATTTGGAGATGCTGGATTTTCCCCACTAGTTCCAGGAATGGTGGGGATGTACCATCAGCAGACCTAGCTCAGGGTTCAAATACCGGCATCCTGCTCTCTTCCCAGTCGCCGTCTCTCTCCGCCGTGAGTTCATAAAGGTGACTCAGCCATTCTGGGAATGGGACCAAAGGCATAAATGGACTGAGTAAAGGATTAAAATAACTCAATACCACATCATGGAGTGCTGACCCCTCAGGTATCCATCCATAAATCCATTCAAGAAGCATTTATGCTTCTCCTATAGCCTGCTCGGCACATTTTTTCTGACTACACCTGCGCAAGCAACTGCTCAGCCATGAGCTGCAAAGTTTCCGAAGGAAGCTGAAACTCTCTTCCGAAAGCTCCTCTTTGCCCTCACCCCTCAAAACACCCTTCGCCTAAACTCTCGCTGGCTTTATGGTCTATTAGGTAAAAAGGAAACTCTTTCAAAGCATTAGATCTGTAACTTTGAAGAGCAAAGCAGTTAGATCTTGTTAGAGGTAGAGTTTGCAACTATTGAAAATATATAGCACATATGGAACCCTACAGATGTTATACCCTTTCACTTTGCCAATACCCATCTCTTTGTGTCGCCTGTGATCTAAGTCGGAAAGTCTCTTTGACTATTTTCAAGAAACTGGAACAACAAAGAAATGCATTTAAAAAGTAAGGAAATGGGGTACAAAACTAGCTGAAGTTTCCTTTTCTTTCCAGGCTGCTGTGTAGAACGTTGGTCAAGAAGGGAGTTGCAATGCCTTTGAAGATGACCTCTCAAGGCCATGCCATTCAGGTGATGATAATATTTCTTGCCAGCTCCTGAGTTAAACCCCATGGGAGTGGAAGGGAGTGTTTGAATTGAGGGACACTGAATCCAAAGCGGCTTTTGGAATGGGTTGATGAGAAGGGCTTAATCGCACTTGGAAAAGATTTCCCACAGTTCGGGTGTCAGACAAGGGAAGAAAGATCTTATGAAAGCAATAGAGGCCAAAGGTTTTGTGATGAAAACTGGGACAGAGAAGAAAAAAAGCTTATTTTTTGTTTCCTTATGAGATATGTCTGGATTTTGACATGAAAAAAATATCAGCTTCCTGCTGTGTAGGAAGCTCATACTGTGAGATCAAAGAATAGCGAGTGTCTATGTGCGAGCTCACGTAGATTTGAAACGCTGGGTATTTGGAGTTAGGAAAGTCAAACCCTGCAGCAAACAAGAAATGAATGAACGCTCAACGCTCGGTGCTCCTTTACCTAAGAAAGCAAGCTGGAGACGGATTTCTGTACATCCAAGAGTGACCCTAGAGCACTCTGGGGGCTATGCTCTTGCCCTGGTGGGATCTGTACTGGGATGTGCTAAACACCAGCTGCAACCCAGCTACAGCAGGAGTCACTAGAGGGTACTGTAATACACAGTATTGTTTCTTGGGCATGAGTGACATTCATTCTTCATGGCAAAACTGAGGCTTGTCATCTAATTTTTGGTGAGAGAGGCTGATGTAAATAGAAATAATTTTATTACTAAGCCTGTCTGCAGCTGTCTGGCTAGATCCACTCACCTGGGTACCAGGCTACTAGAACAGGGCAATGCCTGCATGCTGTTCACCGACATCTTCATTGGAGGGCCAATGTAGTCATGGACAATGAAACTGGAAGAAAACATTTTCCCTAACACTAGTTTCCCCTCTAAATACAAACCAGCTTGTAGGACAGTGAAAGCTACTCCCCAAGAGCACACTTGATCTCATACAGAGTGGAAATGCTGTACTGGGTGGGTTCAGAGAGATGATGATCTCGAGAATCAGCCCCCCAGGAGCTGGTCGCTTCCCTAAAAATAACTTGAATAACTTTGACGCTAAGGACGTGCGCTGCTACACTGGCATTCGGAGCAGGTATCTTCCAGAGTGCCGAGGGATGCCATTCAGAGTTGAGGCTGAACCTCGTGTGGATTTCCTACCTTCTGGCCCAGCTATTTCCAGTCCCTAAGGGCATTGCCAGGCTTTCTGGGAAAGGCCACAGAAAGAAGAGGTAACTCACTCCTCCTCTCCTTCCTCTTATTTTAGACTTCCAGTAAGGAGGAGATTTACACATGGCTCCTGGGAGAATTTTATTGCTCGTGGTTAGTTGTACTGCATGAATATATTTTCTTTCCTGAGTGCCTTTCATGGATCTATAGATCTCTGTATGTATTTCACCACCTTTAAGTCTGCATTTTGTGAATTAATTATATTTCTGCTGTGGGAATGAACGATAAAATGGGGTTATGTTGCCGTCTAGGAGGTTAGATGTTCTCTTGCAGATACGGATAACTAATTAATGTTTGTGATGATTAGCTCAGCCTAGATCATTTGAACTGCTGTCAGATTCAGTTGCCATGATTCAGTTGTAGCTGCTACATACATGATCCTGGAAGCCTGAATTTGGGTCTCCCATTCTTTCTTTTTCATATGTGCCATCCTGACATTTGATTCCTTTCTCATCTCATAGTTTGCAATTTTTGTTCCTTTTTTGGTTGTCCAATTCTTATCAAGAGTTATTTTTGGCTTTTGCACACACAGTGAATTTTTTTTTTTTTTTTTTTTTTTTTTTTTTTTTTTTTTTTTTTTTTTTTTTTTTTTTTTTTTTTTTTTTTTTTTTTTTTTTTTTTTTTTTTTTTTTTTTTTTTTTTACTGAGCAGTCAGTGAATACTTGCTAGTCATAATATGATTATTCTGATTATTCATTATTTGCGCTGTGTGAATGATGACTGAAGTCAGTTCTTTCATCTTGATAGGACAAGTAAAATAGATACACAAGTAATCACATTTCTGGTCTTTTTATTATTTATATACATTTCCACTGGTATTTTATGTTCAAGAAAACTTTGGTTTTTTTTCCCAAATATTCTGATCTTTCAAAATATTTCAAAATTTTCAGTCAAATTACTTACTATGCTCTTGCAGCCACAATACTGGACTCCAAATTTGTCTCATTGAGAATGACTTCTAATCACAGAGTTATTAATTTCTATTTTATTTGAAACACTTGAAAACATCCCAACATTTAACTCATTTGAGTGAACTGAATGCAAACAATATAAATTGCATCAATCAACAAAGTATTATTAAGAATAATAGAGAAAATTATGCATAGTATCCTAAAATTATTGAAAAATAATTTTTCAGAACAGTTCCTAGAAATTTCTGTCCATTTTTTGAACTCCTCTAATCACTTTGCCCCAGTAGAAGCTGCCACTTTCCTCACAGTGCACAGCCCAGATCCAGATTTATTATACAGAGCAGGAGTGGGAGAAGGCAGAAGCCTGTTCGTGTGCGTAAGAAACGAGGGACTTTGAAAGGTGCAGCTCTGCTTTGAAAAGTGACAATGTAAAATGACACGTTCTTCCTTGGTTTTGCTGCTGAGGTGCATTCAGAGCTACATCTGCTGACCTCAGTGACCAAAATAGTTTTTACTGATCTCTACACTTGCTAACCCTGATGAGCAATGCAGACCAAGGGGCTGAGCCACGGCCCATTCCTCCTGGTTTACTAGCAGTCGGGTAACTCCCTGCACGTCACTCTGAGGTACACCTGGGCGTACACAGGTGGCAGTTGGGGTGAGCCGAGGCCATGGAAGGTGCAAATAAACCCAGTTTGACTTTTGTATTTGAACTGGAGTTTGCCAGGCTGAGAGTTGAAAGCAAATTTGCTCTCTTTTCCTTTTTGTATTTTTTTGCTGGTAGAATGAGCAGATTTGCTATGAAGCTCCTCAAGCTCTACTCCCATATACCAGCCATACGAATGCCTCCCTTCCCTCCGTGCAACCCTTCTTTAGTTTCCCAGAAAGGAGTGTGCTGTGCTGCAGGGGAAATGTGGATACTGAAAAGTATCATGGGTGAGTCAACACTTTGAGCACAACAGAGCTTTCAAATAAAACCTTCTGAAAAGCAGAAACAGAAGTATTACTCATCTCCCTTTTTTTCTTACTGTCAAACTTGTTTCTCCTTCAAGATCACACTCTTGGTTTTTTTTCTCATTTGTAATCCTATTAGAAAAAGACATGGAAGTAAACTGTCATGTAAGGACAATTATACTGTGTGACGAGAGATGTTTGCTAGACTGTTTTTCTATCTGTCTATCTAAGACTATATGTAAACAACAACAAAACAGTGAGCTAAGCCCGGCTAATTGTCTCTGTGTGGGGGCACTTCATGATAACGTGGAAGCAGATGACTTACAACTCTTTAGTGTTCAGTAGAGTTGGTTGCTCTTGCTCAATGTAGGAGCTTGTTGGTGGTTCATATGCTTCCTTCTCTGTGTAATTAAAGACAGCTGGTGGTTGCCCTAAATGCCCATGGAGCACCTCTGAGCTTTGCTGTAGGAGCTTCTACCATTGCCAAGGCAGCACCATCATCATCTTCCATGATCCTCTCTTCCATGCTCCTGGGGAGCAGAGGGCTCACAGTGTGAACGCTGTACCCTCGTATGCAAAGACTGAAAAAAAAAATGATATTTTTTAAAACCGGCTGAGATTTGAAATCAAGATGCTTTGCTGCCCTTTTCCCTCGGGAGCCAGGAGATGAGGGGGTGGGTTTGTACTTGCAACCATCCTTCCAAGTCTGAGACTCCCATCTGGCTAATAGTGCTGCTTGTTGTGGCATTGGCTCCAGCCTCAGCTCAAACAGCCTTCATCGACTCAGCTGCCACCAAACTGTTCTCTGCTTTCTCTTCATGGTCGTTTCTTTTTTTCATTGCTGAACCATTAATATTTAGCTTATTGTGTTTGTTACCTGGAAACTTTGAGAAGGTTGGCCAAAACTTTAATGACTGTTTGTGTCTCTTGCTGTTAACAGTGTGCCTGTAGTTTCGGGAGCAGATTGGCCATGTATGTCTTCAGGAGACAAGCCACGAGGAAGTATGACTAACTTACATGTCAGCTGCTTCTTCATGGCTCCTCTTTGTAAGTAGGATATTTTTTTCATAACAAACGAACATAATTTCTTGTAAAAGAAGCAGATATGCAGGATATTTGAATGGTACAAAATAGAATAATGGTGATGATATAATTTCAAAGTTCATAGGGACACTACGTTTTGACCACCAGATCACCTTTCATGGTATTTTGGGCTGAAGAGACAAGGGTTAGCATTTGCAACATGAAACAAAATCCCTGCAGAGTTGAGCAAACAGGTCTTTTGGAAAATTAATAACCACAGGTAAGAACAAGAAATATTCAATCCATTTGCTGAATTTAACAGGAGAAGCACACTGCTCACAAATACTTATTGGGTTGTATTCTATTGTACATCTGAAATGTCTTATTCCTTCTTAAGGCAAATTAAATTCTTGAAACTGTTGCTTTCTTAGCTGGATATAATTGAACTAAATATAATTGACATAGGACACAGAGTTATTCCCAGTCAGGTTGGGACATCTACACTGTCCTATGGTTAAGGTAGCTCGAGTAGACTCTCTTTACAGTCAGTAGAGAGAAAAAGGTGTGTTTAGGTTGCACACAGCCGGTCTATTTCAGGTGGCTGCTTTAGGATCAGGTGAATGGTGGCCTAGACTCTTGTCTGTATTGCCCAGATGCCATCAGACTGAAAGGGAGACAAGGGTAACTCGCTTGCCTATAGCTATGTAGATGAGCCCCTCTTCTTTTTCTTCTAAATAGCATCATTAGTTGATGCTTGTCAGATGCTTTCAACCTGAAAATGCTGCGTATGGGCTTGTTCTACTCCTCCCCTAGGAGGATGCATGCAAAATATGTACGGACTTAACAATGATTTGTTTTGAGGGAACAATTAAGAAAAAACATATGGGGTGTCCGATGCTCTGGAAGAAGCTGAGTTAAAGAAGTTTTTAGAAAATTTTGTATATGCAATCTCCATATATGCATCGTCAACAGCTTATTACAGTTTTTCCATACCACAAGATCTAGGCTTTCTGCCAGAGTACTCGTTGGGGATGCTTAGTATGCAGCACCTGGAAGTACTTCCGAGATCACCGATCAAGTTGTGTATCCTGGTGCCACCCTCACTTTGGGGGGTCAGATTTGAATAGACACACTTCTCCCTTCCTCAGTTCCTTCTTTACTGGGGGAGGGAAACCAGTGACATGGAGTGGGGAGAGGTCCAGTTTGGCCAGGGAAGGACTGGGATCGAGGCAGTTTGGGCTGGGGCATGTGTCAGACAGTCCAGGCGGACGTTACGTGGAGGAATGTGGCACTACAAGCAGAGAGGGACCCTCCGCGGGGATCAGACTGGATGTGACCAAAGGTACCAGGAACCTTTTTACTTTAAATGGAACTGTCCTAGTCTTCGAGGCAATAAAGTACCTTGTGTCTCCCTTAGTCATTTGCATGTCAGATAATTGTAGTTAGAGGGAACTGTGTGAATTGTTCCTGGCTGGCAAGGACCATATCTAGAGGGAATCTCGGAGAAGATTTCAGGGGCAACAAAGATGGTCCAGATTGACTCTTGTTGTGAGATGATGGAATCTAGACTCACTTTACAGTTTAGATGTAGGATTCAAACTCCACATCTTATTTCCTTGGCATGCCTTTGCTTTCCTCCCTTTCTTTGCAGTCCGAGTTAATTGCAGTTCTGGGGCCAGTGCCTAAGGCTCTCTACAAAGGCTCTGTTGGTGTTTTTGTCCATCGAAGCCTGGGATGCCTAAAAGGATATCAGTTCTATCAGTTATACCTTTTGTGATGGTCAGTCCTGCAGCTAAGACAATGTTGCATGAAAAACTGCGTGTTGACTTCATGAGCTGTAGGAGAGATACAGTCAAATACAGTGTGCTGAAAGAATTTTCCCGACTGGCCTCAAAGTGAAGCTCGTTGCACAAGGAACAGGAGGCATCACGTTGCTTTTAAATTACACGGCATCTTCTCGTAAAACGTTATGCACCAAACCTCCGTGTACCACTATTATTAAGCCAAGTGCTGCTAAAAATAATCATGCGTGTATCCTATTCATGGCAGAACATGTAAGGAACAAACCATTCTGCCAGAATTCCTGATGGAGTAAGGCATTTCTTATATATACCTGGGTTGTTCTTACTGGGAGGTTTGGGAAGCTTGCTGCTGACAGCGCTTGCTCTAGCAGCTGGAGGCCAAGATGGGTGTGACAGAGCAGAGAACCAGAGATGGGTGTTGGACCTGGTACAGCCTTTTGTACCTTGTGTCTTTACACTTGTGGTTTTATTAAAAACAAGGGAGCAAGAGAGCTGCCTGCCAGCTGAAAATCCCCGCCAGCTGCGTTTGCAGGAACGGAGAAGCTGCGTTTGCACGGCTGAAGGCAGGGACAGACTTTCTGTTTGGAAGGTTGAGGACTTTAAGGCATGGTGGCATCTCTGCTGTCCACCTGAGGCTGAACAAAGGATTTTTAGGCTGTCTATCAATTCTCCAGTCATATTTCTCATCACTTATCAGGGACATTGGCCATGCTATCTAGATCCCAGCCTGGAAATGCACTGTACGGTCTGAAATACCACCTTCTTATTCTGAAATCTGTGCTGCTTACCAAACAGAATTGCCATGCCATTGCAATTGACTTAAAGAGAAGCATCACATACGAGTCAGCCAAGTTTTATTATTAACCAGATTCTACCTTCTGCTTTGAGAGCAAAAAGTAGGAATGTAAATCATCTTTTGTCCATATGGGTTTTCCACAGAGGAAAAATTAGTCCATTTTTTTCTTTACCTTTTTCTTCTATGATTCTTTCTCTTCTTTCCCTTTTTCTTTCTGTTCTTTCCCTTTTTCTTTCTATTAAACACTGGACAAATGTGTGACAGACCTTTCTTTGATTAGAAGTTAATCTGTTGGGGTTTCTACCCATTCCCATCTTCCTGTGCCCCTGGCTCTATCACTGGGCAGCATATGGAGGTGGCAGGTCACCTCAGAAGGGCAAAAAAGGGGGTTATCCTTGTTATGAAGCAGGGTAAGGAGGGAAATGACTGGTAGTGTCATATTAGGTACCCGGTATTTTCCAGGACCATTAAATCTCGTATACATGGTGTCTTGGAAAGCCTGTTGTGCGATGCCAGCTTTGCTCTCTCCTTAAACAGAGCTTGGGGGACAGGGTGCAGGATAGCATACTGTTAATACATACACCTATTCAAACGAAGTGAAACAATCACAAATACAACCCTCTTAATGCAATGCTCTTTCATTTTTATTTTTTATTTTTTTGTAGCCACAGGGAAGTGTACGGATGAAGGCACGCTGTTTAATGTAATTATGAAGCAGATAACTGCTACATAATGTGTTAATGTTTCCCCCTTATTAAATGCTGACTTTTTAATTAAATGAGCTCTTTACCTGCGAGAGGTAAATTGATTTTGTGATTCAGATATTGTCAATAAAATCATTATAATGAGTGAGATCAGATGTTAATAATTAAGAACAAATGTACAGTTGTAACTTCAAGGCCATTAGTTGTCAACTGATGGACAATTAGAAGAGCAACATTTACCAAGAGATTAATTAACAAATTAACTGTTTCTCTAACAATTGTGTTACTATCATTGTTGTTATCATTATTATTATTGCTACTAAGACATACAATACAGCGAGGAAACTGTTTTATCTGGTTGGTCAATACATTGCTAAGAATACCAAAAATTGGAGGTCAGAGCCAGCATCCTGAAGTGATGGTTAAATACACACACACACTTTTCTATAACTTGTGCTTCCTTACTGAGCTGAAGTCAGTTATTCTGTTTTTCCTGTGTGTGGATGAGTTGAAGTCAGACTTGGGCAGAAAACAGTGTAAGGTCACCAGGCAGGAGCTTGGCGCTTTCTGAGATGTGGCCACTGTTTTGGGGACATAGTCTGAAATAGGTTGAAGAGGCTTCACTTCCAACAAGGTCAAAGCCTTGAAAAACAGGCACAGCAGCTGGCAGCTGAAGGTTGGCCTTCACAGTTTCTTCTGGAAGGCTTTCTTCCATATGCCCTGAATCTACTAGAACTGGCCTGTACAGTAAATGGCATTACATATAGAAGATTAAAAAAAGAAATTTATGCTGCACGTCAGGATAGATATGACCTAGCCTGCCAAAGGAAGTTGTATAGTTTGTTAAACTTCCATTTCAGTTTGTTAGCTCAGGTCTGTCAAGGTTTGACGTGCCTGTGTTTCTGGCCATCCCTTTTCAGAACTGCTCCCGTCTCAGCGGCTGACCAGGTAAACGCCAAGCCAGGGCGGCCAAACATGGAGCTGCACTCACCACTCATCCTGTCAGCCTTCATCTGTCTTCCTGTACATTTGTCTGGGAAAATATCTGCCTATCTGTTTTGATTTACTGCTGGAAGATGAATAGTCCCATTTTAAGTCTATAATTATTTCATGACCTGTGTTCAGAAAAGATGCCAACCTTTGGTCTTTTTTTCTGTTTGTTTTCTTTTGAGGACTCCTGTCTGACCTCGGTACAGACATTTTACAGTACACATAAGAGACATAGGTGGCTTCTTACATTAAGAAGCACTTAGAACAAACTTTTGGAAACAGTTTAGTTTGCTTGCAGTAGAACACACATCACAGAATATCCCAAAGGGATGTCTTTCAGTGTCAGAGGTCTTGGTTTGATTTCTAACCAGCTGGTCAGCTTGGCCTTCTCAGCAGGAACCATCTGCAGAAGGAAGATGGGAAGGTGGATATGGGGAAACAAATTATGAAAAATGCCACCGAAAGTTGTTTGGTTTCATTAGTAACTAGCCACTTAAATTTGCTTCATTTGGAAGCTAAAGACCCTCTGGATTAGTCCAAGAAATTAAAAAAAAAGAGTAGAAAAGGGTTAATCTGCAAAAGTTTGTAATTTAATCCTACACGATGGCTTCAAATGTCATTAATGATGTGGAAATCTTTGAGGTTTAAGTTCTGTTTAGGCAGCTGGAGTTGTGTTGGATAATTCAGACTTCAGCATCCTGCTCATATTTTATTCCGAGCTGTTTCATGCTGGATTTCTTTCACTGTCTGCCCAGTTTAAAGAGCTCGGGTTGACCTTTGAAAGCCTTCAATCACAGCAGAAACTGCAACAAGGAACCTACGTTAACAAAAATAGAGCCTTCATGCTAGTAGAGTTGAGATGGTGCAACAGCTCCTACTGTGAATACGAAGCATCGGTAGCTAAGTTAATCTAGGAAGCACAGGACAAGGAAAGGCAACTGAAATTCTCTGAATTTTATTTTTTTTTTCTGTGCTGTCCAAAGGCCTTGGCAAAGTCCCAATGATAGCTGGGGATGCTCAGAGCATCCTTCCTGATCAGCTCATGGGGAGATCCCCATCCCACTACCACCTGCTGTACATATTCCCCAGTTCACCTCCGGAAAAATACCAAGGAGCCATTCCCTAGGCTGCTGGAGGGGCAGCTCCTGGCAAGCATTTCCAGCCTTGCGCTGGCGCGGGAGGAAATTTTTGCAACAGAGAGTATTGATGACATTGTAGGAAGAGATTAGCAGAGGGTTGAGAAGCAGTAAATCTGTCCCACTATCTGTTGATCATATTCATGGTGCAGAACGAGTCTTGCAACTCTTCCAAGGGCAAGCAAGACTTGCCTAGAGGGAGCCACTTTGTTGACAAAGCAGCTGGGAAGTAATTTGGGTGCAAGGAGACACCTTGTGCAGCTGCCTGTTTCTGCAGGTCTGAGGCCAGCATTTGTTGCTCTGACAAACACGACAGAGTAGCTGACCAAGCTACATCATCTGGTTTTGCATCTTTTTGTATTACAGGAATATTCCAGCAATTAAATTCAGTGGAAGCATTGTTTGCCAGATTACTGAAAATATAGGTGGAAAGTTAATTTTTAAATTCAGGTGCACTCATTTTTGCTGGTACTTTAGTTCTGCGTTTTTAAGTCATTGGAATTAAGGCAGAGAATGGGCCGTTTTGGCCAGGAAACGTGGTGGGCGCTGTGTATTTTTATAAAGCTTATATATATAAAGCTCTTGATACAAAAATATGTATATTTGTATCTAAAGTGTACTAGAAACCTAACAGCATTTTACACAGTATGTATATACCAGAAAAATACCTTGAAAACTCACAAACTAAGAAAAATATAAAAATTAATAGAAGATGCTTGTTTTAAATTAATGGTTTCATTTTTTTATATTATCATCAGCAGGGTTCAAAGCCAGCCAGATTTTCCTGCAATGTGCTGTTTATGGTATTTTATTTGTTTACATTTTGTTAGACTTTTTTTTTTTTCCTTCATGTCCCTTCATTCTGCATTTCAATTAACCACTGTATTCCCAGGGGAAGCTGAGAACCGTTTTGTTTTCTTGGGAACATTTCTTTCACCAGTGGTCCCAGCCCATTTCTTAGATCCCACTCCAAATTAGTTTAGCTGTTGGTTATTTTACAGGTACGAGCGCGCAGCTTCTAAACCGCTGGTGTATTTGTTGTTTCATAACTTTGTTTTCAGGTCAACATTTACCTGTTGCAGTTTAGAATAGGATTGAATTATGTGCGTCTGTAACTAGGTTTGGAGCGACGATCAGCACATCTGGCATCCATATTTTCAAAAAGGCGTCTCTCCAGTTCAAAACCCCAATATTATGTCTACATCTGTGGCTGAACACAGGGCATGCTCTTCAGTTAGCTCCATCAGGAGTTATATTTTTAGAAATACCATATATCTTGATGGAAGTAGAAGGATGGACTCCGTATTTTAAATTGAAAGCCAAGTACTAAATCATGCCCGAAGATGCAGCTGATTAATACTTGTCACTTGGAGCTTCCTCGCTCCATCCTGAGATACAACCTTGTCATTCCTCTCCAGATCCTTGCTCCTGCTAGTTTCCAGCTAGAGAGAACAGGTTGAAGATGGGAGGTGACTCCCGTGCTAGTGGTTTGCTGGTGATAAAGGCAGGAGCAGCCCAAAATAGCCCAACTCACTGTTGCGTTGCCGTGCCGCTTTTTCATGTTGGCTCACTCCCGTTGGGCTCACCTGCGGGACGTGCCTGTGGTCCGGTAATAGCAGCTGCCTCGTGCGGTGGAGATGAGCCTTCTGCGTCACAAAAAACCATGGGGTCAGCTTTTAAAGGCATTTAAGCGTGCCAAGGCTTGGGCAGGCAGAAATGAGATTTTAAAAAATTCATAGGTACCTCATTTAGGTATTTAGAAGCTTTTGAAAAGTCCACTTATGGTCTTGCCTGTCCAAATACACGTTAAAAGTCAGATCCGTCGGGCAGGACAGACTACTGTTTGCAAACAATTGGTTTCTCAGATGCTAATTTTTTCCTCCCGTTTGTAAGTTATCCAGAAATATGGCCCTTTTTAACAACAGCAAAAAAAAAAAGTAATAAAATTATTTAAAATAGGTTGGTGAGCAGTTTTGTGGACATTTTTGAGTTATGAATTGCCATTTGTCAGCTGTTTGTAGTAAACATTGAGTTGACTCTTTGATGTAGAGGGTTGGTGTTTGGCTTCCTACATCACACGTTCTGTATTATTTTTATAAATGACTTCTGCTTCTTTCCATCATGAATTTTCATCCTATAATGCATTTTGTTTGTTTTGTTTAAAAAGACTTCAGTAAGTGGGGCTTAAACGAGCTGTTTGGGATGGGTTGTACAGGGAGCACTTTAGTCAGTCAAGTGCTAGTAACAAATCATTAGGATAGGGACAAAGTTATTATAAAACTTTTTCCTTTCTTTTGCTGAATATTTTACATTTTCTAGTTTACGACTAACTTTATCAGTTCTGTACAAACATTAATTAGTCTCCAGTGACTGCTGTGAAACCAGTAAGCCTGGTGTTTCTCTTCCAGTTTTACACTGGGAAATACCTGGATAAATAGAGACGTCCTACACAGGGGGAACTGCAGGGACAAGTTGACCCTGCGGTAACTGGTGCCACCCCTGCTCAGACCAGGCTGTTGTGGGGTCCTGGCAAAGCTGCCGGGAGGTCTCTGACAATGTACAGTCGTGTAGAAATGTTCTGCTGAGAGTCTAGAAATTTTCTCCTAAGTGTTAACTTTCCACATTTTTTGGAAACTGGTCAGAAGATGGTAATTCTCATCCTTGAAAACTAAAGATGTTTTATTATTTTAAAAATAGTCTTTGAGAGGATCAGAAAGTGTAACCTCTTTTTACATCGCACGTAGAGCAGATAAATCATTGGACGCCTTAATTTACAAGTACCCATTATATTGCAGCTTCATTGCCAGTATCTATTTACACATTTCCCACAAAGAAATTAAAATAGAAGAACATATTGTTCCCCAGACTTGTTGATTGACTTCCTGATTTATGAGCTTGGTTTCTGAGACTCAACCAGAGCCTTTCCTATTGCACCACACTACGAGTCATGAAAATAATGGAACAGAAATACCACATGGCTGAGCCACGCATGCTTTCTGTTTAAGCAACATCAGGCTGACCTTGAAACGTTCAAATCTCCAAACACTGAAATCTCCAGCAAACCACACAGGAAATAGCTGCTCTATACCAACCAAGACGTAGAAGAAAACCGGTGTCAAAAGGAACCATCCATTCATTTTTCTTTCAGCACTAACAATTCAATTCACTTAACATAGTGCAGCATTGACAAAATCTAGGCTGACATGGATGTTTTGAATCTAAATTTCATGGAAATCTTCAGGTCCTGCACTGCTTTCAGACCTATGGGAGGAAATGGCCAGGAGATATCCTGTGCCATCCATCCTGTTTGCTTTGCCCACAGCATAAACACCATTCCAGGCCATGTATTTTCTTTTTCTTTTTCTTTTTTTTTTTTTTTTTACTTAGCAGTGTGTACTTTTTACTATATAGGTTTTCCTGCAGGTAATGCCTGTTTATTTTTAGCCCAGCTAATGGTGTGCTTGCTTACAACAGCCCTGCCTTCTGAATAAGGGGGATGACTCACATTCATTAAAATGAATCTTGATCCATTTGGCTACTCATCGAAACCAGAGGTGCATGATGGGGGGGAATTAGAGGACACAGGATTCATTAATCCATGAGGTGGCAGTGATGCCAAGCAGAGACAGGCAAAAATTTCTTGTATGTGTCTTGGTGACAAAGTGATTGTTTTGGGGGAAAGAAAGAAAAGCAGCATGGAATTTGTGAACATTCAACTCTGGGAGGGGGGTGTTCCACAGGTTGAAAAGAAAAATGGGTTGTGCAAATCCAGCTGATAAAGATTTTTTTAAAAGAACATTAATGTGACATCTTTGTATTTGTCATTTCGTTTTGAATTTTGGTAATCCTTCAGACAGTTTTGATTCGGTTGTTTCTGTCCTCAGGAACAACCTAGCCTAGGAAAATGTGTGCTGGTGCACAGACCGAGAACAAAATCCATTCTGTGAGTAGCAGCAAGAGGTGACATCAGCTTTATGCTACGTGGTGATCTGGATTGTGCGTGGGCTGTGTGCAAGTCAGCCCCTTCTGTTTAAAATCATGGTGTGGCCAACACAAAGGGTTGCTGATGTTGATCCATGGAGAAAGCAGAAGAAGAGAGAGAGAGAAAAAATCTCTACGTAACTTTTATCTCAGGAAAATCCAGCTCTTGATCCAGCGTTTCTTGCAGGACCAACCACCCACCGACTCCAAGAGGAGTTTGTGGTGTGTGAGGGAGATGAAAGTGGTCCAGCACGTTGAAAGCGGGATGCTTTCCATACCGTCAGTCCTTCAAGGCTGTGTGAGTGTGGGAGAGGGTCGTGTCCACATGCTGGTGGTTGTGTGACTCCACTGAAACAGAACGTTAAATTTAATGCCAAACACATGGTATTTTATAAAGCCGACTCGCCGGCGTAGCCCTCGCACGTCCTCCAGTAGCTATGACAATATGTTCAGTGTTGATATGTTTTAATATAGACAAAATAATACATAATAACTAATAATTTGCATGTAAGCAGCACATTTTATGCAGCGTCTGGTAGGCACATTACTGATTTGAATTGACTGGGTTTCCCAAGTCTTTTTTGAGACAAGTGAAAGCTGACGTTTATGATGCTGGAGGGTTGAAGTTAGGCAACTAAATCTGTACTGAAGCCTCAGAAAGAGCGTTCCGTATTCAGAAATTCTGAGTCCCTGCAGTTTCCAATCCCTGCAATACTATGCAGAAGGAAATGGTGGAAGAAAAAAAAGCCCCCATGCTCAGATCCAAGTCACTCACATGCATATCCATCAAGCAATTACCTTGTGCCACCATAATTATAACTCATGAGCAGGACACCCCGCAGATCCCACTGGTTTCTTTTCGGACCTCCCTGCTGCCATCTCAGACTTGCTACAAGGGTCACAAGCATCAAGTCCTGAAGCGTTCAGGCAGGTTGTGTAAGAAATTTTCAAGCTTAAGATTGTGGGAAGTAGTAACAGCTTTGAGAATCTCCATTTGATCTTTGTGTCTTAATGTATCCATGGATACAGCCCTGATGGGATGGCTACGGGGGAATATGAGGACAGGCTGAGAGAGTTGGGGGTGTGCAGCCTGGAGAAGAGAAGGCTCCGGGGAGACCTTAGAGCAGCTTCCAGTGCTGAAAGGGGGCTACAGGAGAGACAGGGGCTCTCATGGGGTGGAGGGACAGGATGAGGGAGAATGGTTTTAAGCTGAAAGAGGGGATATTGAGATGAGATATTAGTAAGAAATGTTTTCCTGTGCGGGGGGTGAGGCAGTGGCCCAGGTTGCCCAGAGAAGCTGTGGATGCCCCATCCCTGGAGGGGTTCAAGGCCAGGCTGGATGAGGCTTTGAGCAACCTGGGCTGGTGGGAGGTGTCCCTGCCCATGGCAGGGGGTGGCACTGGATGGTCTCTGAGGTCCCTTCCCAAACCATTCTGTGATTCTATGACTGTGATGTCCATTGTGGACAAAACCAAACCCCTGCTCTTCTTTATTTTCCTGTGCTACAGAGAAAGGCAAAGCTGAAGAACAGGCTGAGTCTGCGCCATGCAGCAGCATGGTGACACTGGCAGTGAGCTCTGAGGTGTAAAGTCACTTCTGCTGTGGATAACGTGGAACCCAACTGTTGCAGCTTTCCTGTTGCTGCCCAAGATTTACCTCTTGAGCTTGTACTTTACTCAGCTTCTAATGGCCATGCCAGGCTGCTTCTGGCTTAACAAATCCATAGGCAGTGACATATAACTCAGCATCTTCAAAATCTCCTTTATCCTGAAGGATAATAGTTTTTATTATTTTAAATTATGTAATAATGCCAAGACACTGCAGTAATGGATCCCCTAAAACACACACACTGCAGCAACAATTCCCCTTTTATTATGTCTCTCTCGGATGCTTAAACTAATCATCTCTGGAAAGCTTTCCCTGCACCAGATGCAGCTTGCGAATGGTTTTGTTGTTACTCCCCATCTAATCCATGAAGCCAGGAAAGATTGTCCAGAGGAGACACAAATCAGCATTGATCACTGAGGGACTAATTTCCAACACAGTGGATAAATCCCCTCTATCTCTCCTAATGTTCCTCCGGGCCCAAGGCACCTTGACGAACTGTTGGCCTCCCTCCAAGCTGCTGTGAAAGGAAGTCAGAAGCTCGGTGAGATGATTCAAGGGAATAGTCTCATCCATTGCACCCAGACTGCTTAATTTTATTGCAAAGGCCAACACCAGCTCCCACTGCCAAATCTGTCTTGCTGAGGTATACATGAGCTGAAGCTGAGTCTGATCATGTGTCAAGGACAGTTCTTGTTTTCTTGGGTTTGGCTCTGGGTCTTTAGAAATGTTGGGATGCTAAGGTATGGGTTTTTGTTGTTTGGTTTTTTGTTTGTTTGTTTGTTTGTTTTCCTGAGCAGCATATAAGAATTTATGTCTAGCTCAAGGATAATCTTGAAAATAAAATATGGATGAATGTTCTGGCCTTTATGAGTGTATTGGAAAGCAGAAAGCCCTCTTAACAAAGTGGTTGGGCTAGAAGACTGACATTTTAGTGAGGCTGAAGGAGAGATAGACACGTATGAATATAAACACAAACACAGTCATACTAACAAGAATTAAATTACAAGGTCATCAGTCTTCAAGATGAGGCCCTCCCAGAAGATTCTACCATTCCTAAATCTTCTACCATGAATGCAATATAATATAATTAATATAATACAATGCGAGAGAAATTGGGATTGAACTGCATCCACCGTTTGAATCTTGCTCATTGAGAAAATGACATTTATGATAGAGATTTCCTACCCTAGTCATGGAAGCATGGGAAGAACCACACAGACTAGAAACACGAGGGAGCCAGAACCTTTTTAAATTGCTCAGGTATATGTTAAGGCATACGGTTAGCCTCCCAGTATTGGGGGCTATCAAGAAAAATCTCAGAACCTGCTGCCTGGAAGTCAACAGCTGTAAACATGCACAGAGGAGCCTCCTAAGAGAAGTGTTTGGCTGGGATGCACCACAGGATCTCTAACCGGTTTCTCCCATTCTACCTAAAAACATGGATGGGTTTTCTTCCTCCCACAGGCACACTGACATTGCTGAAAAGATTTGTGTCACCCAGTCACTGGTGATAATTTTTCCCTGCCTAGCCGCTGCGGACCAGTAGGTCTGGTTTGTCATTAACAGTTGTGGCTCTTTCATACTCAGAACCAGTAAGGGATAATTGGGGCAATGTGTTGCACTGGCCCTGGTGTGCTGAGTCTGTTATGACTGCTCTGTTATGACTTTATGCTTCTGTTTTCTCTGGGACAATTTTAGCTGCAGGTCTGCGCTGCGGAGGGCTCCGCCGATGGCCTGACACCCGGTGATGGATTTTGCCCATCCCGGACAGCAAGGCAGAGCGTTGCTTTTATTTGCAGCGAACCTTCCTAAAACAATAGCCCACGCATCATTTGGGGGATGGCAGCTCATGTACAAACAGGACGGCACGGCAGCGAGAGGCCAAAGGGACAGGCTGCTCTCTGTAAGTTCATCGGGGTGGTAAACACGAGGGGGGGGGAGAAGCTATTTAAGCTCCAGAACAATGTTGGCACGAGAACAAATGGGTCTGAATTGGCCATGAATAAATGTAAGCTGGAAATGAGAAGAATATTTCTTACCCTCAGCACAGTGAGGCTTGGGAACAGCCTTCCCATTGGGGGCGAGAAACCTAACTGGGTTTAAGATGGGGCTTGATAAATTTATGAAAAGGATTATATGTTGTGGTTGCCGGAGACAGCAGGGGACTGGACACAATGACGCAGGATGCCTTTTCCAGGCCTATGTTCTTCACAGCAAAAAAACCCCAACAATTACTCTTTCATATGTGTGTGTTTCAGGGCCGCCTTTGCCAGTCCGGGGCTGCACTTCTATTCATAACCGCGTGGAAGGAATGTAAATTCAAACGGCGACACAACCTGGCAGCCGTGTTGTGACCCTGCCGAAACCTGTTCTGGGAATGAAACCCAGCCTTGATTTTTTTTTTTTTTTAATTATATTATTTGTTGTAACCAGCAAATGACAGAGCCTTAATTCTTACGGTGCTCTCACTGGTGCAGAGACGGCTCCGCACATTTGGCACACCTTGTCATTTCTCACCAGGAGGAGCCTAAGACAGGAATAATAAGGAAATTGCAAATTAGGGTGAAGGTGCATTGGCAAAAGTGTTTTGGGCAGTTGAAGCAGCTTATTACACGCTGTATACCTGGAGGATGTGATAAAAATAGTTGTTCATGCTCATAAATTGAAACTGTTGCATAGCAATGTTGGAGAAGTCTGCATTGACCAACTGAAATTTAAAAGCAATATTTACCATTAGGATTTCTGTATGTAAAAAAGCTCATCATAAAAGTCTTGCAGTAGGAAACAGTAGCGTTATCATGACAATATCTCTATTATTTTGTTTCAGGAAACGCAGTTGTTGCCTGGTTTTCGTGCTAAGTCATGGGCTAGGGACAGCAAAGACACTTCCTTAATCCTATCATACTTCCTCCGAATTACAGCTGCGTTGGATACTGCCAAAGTCCCCTTACCTGCCTGTCAGGAATTGCGTAACGCACGCCCATAAACACTGGAGCTGCTGGGCAGAGCTTTCAGTTCAGTCTGGGATCAGTTGCTTAGCTGGTATTTGTCATCTCTGTTTTGAGAAGTCGGTAAAAGCTTCACGAAGATGTTGGAAGGTGGCTGGTTTTACTTCTGTGTCAGCCAGTTGCGCCGTTCATAAATGAAGGCTAACGACATTCACCTCCTTTGTAACGCGCTTGGAGGTGCAGCAAATGAAAAGCAGCAAATCAAAGCGACTGCGATTCGCCGTTGCCTCACACTATAAATACAACTGGTTGTTTCAGAGCTGCATTAACGCGAACCTGCAGTTCTATAAAGCTTTATTCAATCAGGACGGCGGGTAATCGTTTTACAAACACTATCTGCCACGAGCCTCTGCTCACTCTTTACACAGATGAGTTCCAGATGCTTCTCCAAAGGAGCTACATTGGGCTTTATCTCGCAGAACCTGGCACCCAAGACGATGAGGAAAAAATGCCTTCCAAGTATCAAGCACCAAGCAGGTAAGGATATCTGTTGGGTAGTGGCAGTCTGTAGGGACCAATTCCAAAGGAAGTAATGGACTCAAAAAGTCTCCAAGAGCAATGGACTGCGCCAGACCTCTGAGCCATTTTTTTGTCTGGAAGACCAGTCATAAGCAGCAGCGATGACAGCCAGAGAAAAAACGTTCAATGTCACAGGATGGTTTGTGCATTAAAAATTAATTTGCCAAAGAATCACCCTACTGGGAAGGCAGGTTTTACACCAGGAATGGATGTAATTTGCCATGTCTATAGCATTGCAGCATGAACACTAGTTGTGTATCACTGATTTCCATACCAAAGTGCAAAGTATTGTCTCGTGATGTTCAGAAACAATAATTTAGAAGTCCTGGGCATTAACAAAACCTTTATGATTGGCTCAGTGGTGCTGTGTCTCATTTTCCTTCTACGAGGTGGGTACTTACTTAGATCTGTGCATTTCAAAGCAATATTTTTTCTACAAACTCAGCTACTGTTACTATATTTGTATTTGGTTGGGTTTCTGTTTGCAGATTGCACACGGCGATGCTGCCCATCAGTAAATAAGATACTCACAGGCCACAAAAGCATCAGAAATTGTCTGATGAGAATAACATTGCTGGTTTCAGTAAGATGATACAGTCATACTGTAATGCCTCCATCAGCTGTTGCACTGCTACAGAAACCACACCGATGCAATAGGGGTCTAGGGACAGTATTTAACCCTCTGACCTGCAGCAGCAACAAACTGCAGAGGCAGGAGGAAGAAGTGGACATATTTTGGTTGGTATGTTTTGATCTGAGGTTATCGTCATGCTTCTGTATTTGTGGCATTTAATGCAACCAAATTTCTGTCCAGTTTAGGATTGTATCCTGGTGGAAGGAAAAGATGAAGTCAGTGTGATGCACAGGACTATTTGGAGAAGCTCTCCCAGCTTTTGGAATTTATATGGCATGAGCAGCCAGCAGCCAGGGGCTGTTCCCTTTCAATGCTGTTTGATGCCACCTGTGACTCATAGAAACTATTCAGCTGCTCTAAGAAGGTGAATTTGGTATTATAGAATTAATTGACTGTCGAACCAAAAGCTTCTTCTAATATTTTTCTTTATTCATCAGCATCCTGATTTGTGAGTGAGGACACTGCCTGGTGACAGATCTCAGCTGCAGATTTCTTGAAGTGATGCTGTCACTTGTTTTCAAAAGAGCAAGTGAAGAGGTAAGAGAACAAACGCTTTCCCTGTACTTTGAACTCTGTAACCCCCCTAAAATTCCACAGTAGCATCGTTTCTGTCTGTGTGCCTGCTAAGCAGAGGCAACACACTTTTTCATACAGCTTAGCAGTTGTCACTTGCCTGATCATTTGCATTCGTAACGTTTCCACGTGCAGTCATCATCACCGAGCCGGCCCTTCCCCACCTCGGGGCACTGATGTGATTTGAAGTATTTAACCTTTCAGATCATGGGAACTGAAGCTCTGAATTTAAAACAGGAAAAAGCAGCCTTGCTAAGATCAAGCAGAACGGGGGGCACGCTACTGAAGTATTTGCATGAAGGGCTGGTTTCCTCCCATTAAAGAGGCGCGCTGGGAACGGCTTTTCTCAGCTGGAAGTATTGTTGTGTGTATGTAGCACACATCCCCAGGGAGAGATGCTACATATGATTTACTTCGAGCTTTACAGTCAGATTTGCTCAGTGATTGGGAAGCTGCTTCCAGCTGCCGAGCTGCAGAAGAGTGGGGCATGCCGCCCAGCGGGGCAGAGCAGCATCCTCTGATGGCTCCCATCCTGGGGGGGATCATCGCTACCCTATACCTCCCATAGATCTGTGATAAATAGAGGAGTGCCTCCTTCCCAAAATGCACCCCAGCTTCAGAGCATTGTTATGTTTAGAAATAATTTTTATGGCTCTCCCGTTGAAGGTGAAATATTGTGGTTGAGATAAGCACGTAGAGGACACAGTTACACACCCAGCAAGGTACCGACAATCTAAAAGACTATCCAGAGTGTACCTTCCAAAGAGCAAATGGGTGTGACAGCAGTGCTAAAGCTCAGAGGCTGCCCTGGTTGCACAGGCTGCTTTGTGCCTTGCCAGGTTTACCAAAGAGCTCTCCTCCTTCGCCCAGGAAGCCACTTATAGCAGCTGGAGAAACGACCGAATAAACCTTTAATCATCAGTGGGATTGCCCCATGTCCTATGAATGCTTGAAGGTCATCCTGGGAAACCCAGAGAGCTGCAGGGCGCAGGCGTTCCCCAGAGAGACCGTTCTGTTTGAGGACGTTTCCTGCTCACTATCGATATTTCCCTGGGAGGCAGCTTCTCCAGACTCCTTGGCGAGCCTCCGGCTCTTGGCAGGGGTGGAAGTGGCGAGTTCAGTTTTTTGATGCTGAATGTTACTAATTATTCCCCCAGTGAAGTACATCTGCAGGTACCATCTGTCTTCTCTAAGTGACTACTCTCCAAGATCCAGGAGGCCTGGAGACAAGTTTCAATAAGCTCCTTCAAAAACGGCACTAAAAAGTATTTATTAATACTCTAATTGCACCTTTCAGCTCCAATTATGCTTTTAAGCTTCAAAGAATTCGACAAACCCCTCATTAACCTATGCGCCAGGCCTCCTAGATGCAACGCCCACTGTTTTATAAAGAGAGAAAAAGAGCAGAGAAAACCCAACTGGCTTCACCTGGGGGAAGTCTGGGCAGGGTCTGTCCCACCACGGCTTCCAGCAAAGCCCTGAGAAGGTCTGCAGTCACTAGGGGAGCCTATAAAGTGGGGGTTTTAGACTGTATTATTGATATAGGTTAACTAACCCAATTTAAAACTTGTCATCTTATCCATTTCCAGTTCTGCTCTTCTTCTAAGCCTTCTCATCCACTCAGGTGGATTTCAGCCCAGAGATGGTCCTCACTCTGTGTCCCCTTCTACCTTCACAGTCCAGAAATAGCTATTACCAAACAAACAGGTGGAGCGTTAGCCCTCGGTATGTTTTTTCAGAAAAACACCACTGTCATCTCTGTCACAGGGCTGCCACAAATAACAAGAAGCCTTCAAAAAGCCTCATTTTGACAAAGCGATGTTAAGTCACAGCAGAGAGGGAAAAAGTCTCATCTCGATGAAGCAATATTAGGTCACAGCAAGAGGAAACCAAATGNAGTATGTTTTTTTCAGAAAAATAATTAGCAGCCTTCAAAAAGCCTCATCTCGACGAAGCAATATTAAGTCACAGCAAGAGGAAACCAAATGGTATTCCAACATCATTTGCACTGAGCTACTTTCATAGAACATAATCCGAACTGTTGGAATGTTTTCTGAATGTTCTCTTGCTGTCCTCATCTATAAGGATGTCCAAAAGCTGATTTCACAGCCTTTGCTAACATCCAAAGAAGAGACATCATGCACTGTAGTTGTAGGACAGAGGTCTGCTTTCTCTTAGCTTAACACCTATCAGGCTGGGCACCAACTATCCATGCCGTCAGTCAGCTCTGATCCTGTCAGGATGTAAGACGATGGACCCACAGTCGCAACAATTCCGGTCGTGTCTTGCTGCTGGTGAAGGAAAGCCACCTCTGTGTTTAGCTACACTCCCATAATGTACTGTCTAATTGCTAGTCCTGCTCCTTTGCATCTCTGAGGGCTTGTTTTGACTCTTAATGCCTCATAAATTATTTTCCCTGAAAGATCACCAGGGACAGAAAGAGAGACATCCCAGCTGAAGTGACACAATTGCTTTCCCTGCAGCCTGAGCTTTGACGGAGCTGCACAGTCACAGGTATTGTTTAAATTTGTTACAATAGTCCCTGCTGTCAACAAGGGCAGAGAAAAAAAGATTATTTGTGAACTTCATATTCTAAAATAAAGGAAGATAATAAAATAGCTGACAAGTGGTAAAAGCCTACTGGCCTTTTTGATGGATCACCAAGAACTTGCTGAAACACCAACTGACAGACATTATATAAAATCTAAAATCATCAAATATGTGAAGCTGAGGATTTCTAACACCAAAATCAGCAGAAAAGACTCATTGCCAGTCCCCCATCCCTGGAGGGGTTCAAGGCCAGGCTGGATGTTGCAAAAATCCTGGAAATGGGCATTTCCATTTTTCTCCCAGTCTCAAGGTGAGAGAAGTAATTCTTTTTGTATTATTAATTTATGCTGATACATTGTGTGAAAGTTAGTCTAAGGGGAAAAAAAGTGCTATAAAGTGATTTTAAAATTTATTCCTGGGTCATTGTTATTGTTGCTACTACTAAAATTTGTAGAGGTCTGCAAAGCTACTCAGAATGTAGCTGCCTCTTGTTTCCTTTCACAAACAGCATTATAATTTTAGATTTCTGATTGCTTATCTTTCCAGATTTCATCCTCACATCATCAGTAGAAACCCACCCCAGAAATAAGGATGTTCTTCCCACCCCAAATGACATGTTTGTCAATTTGTGAAAGTAACAAAATGTCTCCTGTTTGTAACTTCCACTGCTCTTGCTCTTTTTTGCTTTTCAGAGCGTGCCATTGTCTCGTGTCAGGCAGGATTTTCCTCTTTCAGTTCAGCTGCCCAGCAAAGCGACCATTTGAGGTACCAACCCAATGCTGTACGTAACCTACTCCAGCCACACTCAGCTGGCAAGTCGAGAGAACTAGATGGTTTCCCAAACAGGTATGAGTCTCTGTATTGCTGTGATTTCTGAACATCTTCATGGCACCTAAATGCAGTCACGTAAGAAAAGCTTATTTTTAGTGTTTCCCAACAGAGAGAAGAGTATCGCGTACGTTAATGCTCTGAAACAGTTAATATTTTACAAAATATTGACAATTGCTGCTGTGAGTAAAAACTAGGTTAAAACAAATATAAACTGGTTTTAAAATTGGAAGAACAGTACCTAATTCCCATCAGCTTGCAGGTTACAGACATTACAGAGGCTGAACTCTCTTTCAGAGGGTTACAAAACCCAGGGTAGGAATATCTCTGTTATTTGCTTGATGACTCTGGTTTTACATTGAGGTGGAAAGATGGGCAGGCACACATGTATGTGTTTATTTTATTGTAAAACCTACAGAGGGAGGGTTGATCAGTCTGAAGGTAATTATGCCGTTACACTCCCGTACAGAGCACGACTCTACTTTTATTTGGAGTAACTGCACACCAAGAGCTGTGGCACTTCAGCTATTCTGGTCCTGTTAAAACTGTTGGGTAGACCAGTCGT
>VZTO01011119.1:33579-77974 GCA_013400615.1 Syrrhaptes paradoxus
AAAAAAAAAAAAAAAGTCACTTACATTAGCTAGATAATTTGAAACAAATATGTATATTTATATACAGGCTGCCCAGGGCAGCGATAGAGTCACCATCCCTGGAGGGGGTCAAGAAACGTGTGGATGTGGTGCTTGGGGACATGGGTTAGTGGGTTGGGTGGGGTTGGGTTGACGGTTGGACTTGATGATCCTTGAGGTTTTTGCCAATCTGAATGATTCTATGATTCTATGATAATGAATCAATGACCTTGTAAATCTAGTAATTCCATAGCAGGAAGAGGTGTCCTATCCACAATCCCCTTCAAAATGTAATCCTGTTGTACTAACAAGACATACTGCAAAAACGCCTGGACGAGCCAGCCCTTTGTGTGTGTCCTTCATGCCTGTTTACAAAATCAGGAGAGTCTCCACCTAAGAAAGGCCTCTCAAAAATAAGGTAATAGTAAGAACTCTTTGTAATTACACTTTACGTCCCAAGCTAACTAGTGGGATGTGCGGGATAAGTCAGGTGAGGGGCTGTTAAATTCATGCACTCCATAGCCTACTTCCACCCTACTCATAAGCCAGTTGTTAATATGGATTCTCCATCGATTATCAGAAACTGGCCATCTGTTTGTCACTGCTTTTTCTGCATTTCAGATGTTTTCCTTCATTTACTGCTGTCGTNCTGTGCTCACATTAATGAGACCGCAGGGTTTGTCCTCTAATGGCCAGATCTAGCTCTGCATTAGCCTCCTAGCCAGCACCACTGGGACCAGACTGATTGCAGCTCTGAGAATGGTATATAAGATGATTATATATACATGTGTATGTACAGGCACATAATTAATAGTGTCCAGACAAGAACTCTTCTTCTCCTTTATTCTTCACAGACAAGACAGCCAAGCTTTGGCCATGAGACAATACACTTTATTTGATCAGCTGATAGAGCTGGAAAAACTTTCTGAGCCACCGAGGCCCACCCGACATTCCCTCAAGCTGCCACATCTTCCTGTGCTTTTCTCTGTAAGTTTCTCAGTAAGGACACGTGGGTTTATACCAGTAAAAATGATTATTCATCCAGTGAACAGCAGCATGGAGGGAAGAGCGTACGTGCGGTTTTGTGGAGTACGTAGAGATTCAGGGCAGACGACGGTTACCTAGTTCTGTTCCCTGTGCAAACAAGGTCTCTGCTTTATGAGTGGTCCCAAGGAGAATATTTCAAAACAGCAATTAATTCATTAGCTCACTGCTCTGCTCCAGCAGCAGCCACGCTGGAAGCCCAGCAGCAATTCTCTTTTGCAAGGCTCTGCCGCGACGTACTCTCAACAGCCCTAATGAGCGCACATTTCTCTTTTTACACAGGAGCTCTATCTGATAGTGCAAATCAGGGGAAAATATAAAACTTGGTTATGGGTAACATAGATAGCATCCTATTAGTAGTACAGCTGCTGATAGGAGGTGACTGATGGAGTAAGAGAGCTCGTGCCATTTTTCTCTGCCTTGTACTTCGCTCATCTGTCTTGTCTGGCTAAACGCTGTGATCACATCCATTTGCCATCTCTTGGCAACCTTGATTTCTCTTCTGCATCCACGACTGCTATTCTGTGACTTCATTTTGTCCACTGCATGTCCTGTTTTCCAGCTAGCTGTCCTACTTAGTTGCAGTTATGTCTCCATGTATCACTGATGAATAATTTCCTAGATGGATGTTTGTTATAAACCCATTCATTGATCTTCCTGACTTGCCCTGAAATATTTAACACCTTATATATTTCTCTGTGCCTAAAAAAAAAAAAAAAAAAAAATCTGTAAAGATCTTTGCTTTCTGCTCTATACATCATCGTTAGCAGGATGCATTTTTTAAATACGTGAAGATGGAGATGAGCTGCTGCTTCAGAAAGTTACAAAATTTATGAGACAGCACAACCCAGACTTGTTCTCTGCCTTTGATAACTACATTGAAGGAAAAACATGTAATGAAGGGAGTTTTTCTCCTGTGCACATATCTTTTTACAGCCTCTTTCTTAATTGTCTACATGCAGTTGCTCATCTTCCATCCTGAGATAAATCACCATTGAAAAATTGCAGTCCAAGGTCAGAAATCAATTTAAGGGAAATTGCAGTTATTTGTTTAAAAAGCTCAAGTAATATTTTATATCAGAAGTCTCTTAAGTGACAGGTCAGAAGGGTAATTCAGCAACTGGTTTCCTCTGCAATCCTGACTCAAATCTGCCTTTAGCAGGAGCAGTGGAAGAAGAGTCCCAAATGCCTCCCTATGGCCAGCGGCAAAGCTGTGGGGACTTTTGGGAAACTGCAAAAGTTACAGGTATCGACCACTGCTTAGCTACGAATGCATCTTACAGCACCTGCACTGCGTGGATTTTACCCAGCAGAGCACTACACGGTGGACCCCTGAATGACCACATCTGGCTGCCCAGCTCACCCAGAAGTTCGAAATGTCTGAGGCCAAACACTGTGTGACACCATCTTTTGGGATCCAGACTTTCCAGCTAGAAGCCAGATTTTCCAAGCAGTCCTTGTCTGGACTAAAGTATGTGCACTAATGGAGTGATGCTTAACTCCTCCCTCACCCATAGCCCCAACTGTAGTTGCTTTTCTGTACTCATCCTCTTAATAGTTTATTTTGTTTTACTTAGTGGCCAAGAACATCGGCTTGAAATATGCAACTTGCACCAGCCACTGGGTTTCCATCACAGTGTCCCATGAAAGGAACAGGACAGGTATGTGTAGTGTCAATGCTTACCTGTTTGTAACTCATGCACCGAGATGATAAGAAGAAAGAGGTTAGTTATTTAAACATTAATAGCCAGGTTGTTAGGGAGTTGCTTGCTTGTTTTCACTCTTCTCGGTTTTTCTCCCTCTTTCTCTGTTAAATATGAATCCTTTTTCCTTACTCTTCTTGCTTCCTCCTACTTTTCCATTCCCTTTGCTGTGCTGCCTTTGGTTTCTAGCAAGGCAATGCCTTAGCTTCTATTTATTTGTTCCTTTCCCTTTTTAAAAAACCAATTTATTCTGCCATTTTTTTTCTTTTTAGATGGGCAGCAAAAGAAAAAGCACATAGAGTGGTGAAAAGGAAAAGCAACAACATCCTCTGTGAAAGTCACGAGCAAGGAATCCTCACTCAACATCATTTTAGACCGGCCCAAGAATGTAAGGAAGCACACAGCACCCAATTCCTTGGTTTTTTAATGTCATTCAGCTACCTACATGTTCTATGGGCAATAGAGGGTTAAGGGTTAAACTACTGCCATTGTCTCTGCTCTTAAATAGCCAAACAATAACTAATTTCTCCAAGGGCTTTCACTGAGCCACTAATTTAACAACAGAGCATTTCACTGCTTATTATATTATCAGTTTTCTAAATGATACTTTATATTCATAAGTCCGGAATAAAATTAGCAAACTTCTCTGATAATATAATTACTTATGGCCTCATAGTGTCACACCTGAAATTAACTGAGAATGGATAATTGCTGTCATTAATACCTCCTGTCTCCTCTAATGAAGCAAAAGGTAGAGGCACAAGCTTATCCATCCTGTCTCCATAGAAGCATCTGGACTTGGGAGATGGATTGGGTCCCATCTCCAGGAACACACCCTCAAACCCATCAGGTCTCACTATTTTTTTGGCTAAAAAACGACATTGATCCTATTCCCTTGAGAGTGGCCACAATGTCAGCGGCATGTCGCAAAAGATGGTGGATCTAATGGCCACGTAGGGTGTCATAGGGTGTCCCAGGGCATCAAATAGGCCGATTCGAGGATTCAGTGATGCTATGACTCTATGATTTTCTGTGGGCAATAATGCCATTGAGTAAAGCAGAGCAGAATTAAACCTGTGTCTCCTTAGAGAACACATTTTCATTGCACCAGACCAACGCGGGAAGCACAATAAGACCTTTTTACATGAATACTCAATAAAATAATAGACTTACCAAGGTTAAGTTGTTTTGAGGATACCACCAATACAAGAATGAAGCCACTTACAGAAACAACTGAAAAATAAACGCTGCATTGTAAACTGATAGAAATTTGGCTTGCCAGCAAGGAACTTCAGTGAATATTAGTCTTGTGCAACATGCCTGTGTGTGTGCCATGGGTTTCTACTGTACTCTGGCTTTAAAAACATTTATTTGCTGCTTCCTAGTACAAAGCCCCAGCAGGCATGCACTTGGCTAGCTGGTGAAGAACTCTGCCCCAGTTTTCCATAATGCATTCACGAAGGGATTTGTAACAACCAGTAGTTACAGCGGCAGAAAAACGAAAATGTTGTGCTGTGGGACTTTTGAAACAAACACAAAAGTTCAATCACCATACGGGCTAATGCCGTGCCACAGACAGGGGCATATTGCTCACAATGTGTAATCCATACTCAAAGCAGCCATCCATTAAGACTTATTATTTCTTTTCTATATACTCTGCTCTTCCAAGGTAAAACTCTGGATTCCAGAAGCCTCTACTGGTGACTCAGCAAGTACCTGCACCCCGCCGGGCTCAGTTTACCAAGAGCTTTACAGAGTCCCCAGCACAGATACCTCCCCGCTCCCTACAGCTCTCAGGTCTTCTCTTGTGCAAACCAGCCCTGGTCTGAGCATCTGTGCTGAGGCCAGGACAAAATTGATATATAAAAATATATTATCTATTATACACATATAAATAACTATTATAATTATTATCATAGTATTGTGCTATTATATTACTAATAATATTATAATTACTATTATATTATTAACATGTTCTATATTGTATATATATGAAAAATATAAAGCCTGGTGTTCTCCCCAACCTTCCTTTCTTTCTCCCTCGTTTGAATGCTGCTGAGAGCTTGCTTATCTCTCGTCTTCTTTGTTTCCAGCAGTCTGCAAACCTCTCTTCCTTAGTTTCATGCTCCCTTCTTTTATTCTCAGATCTTTTTCTTTCTTTCTGAAGCTCTCTGTATTAAATGAAAGTGTGGCCTCAAGCTGTATGAGGAAGAGTGTGGAAAAAAAGCTGGAAAAAAACTTTATCCTACAGAACATTTTTTTCTAAATCGATAGGGGAAGGTATACACAAACGCAGAGAAACAGATGCCATTTATGGACATCTCTCTCCATGCTGCTCAGATCTCCCTTTGAACCTGACTTCATCAAAAATGGAGCACAGAAATCTGCTGGGATGGTGCAGTACTTGATTGCAGAACGTGTCTTATGAGTGATGGCATTGACAAACAATGTTGTTGGAAAACTCAAAGAGTTGGGAAATGCAAGAAGGGATGGATGGCCACTCTTCTGGAACTTCTGCCCATGTCCTCCAGCAAAAGAGCAGGAACAACGTCTGCCCCGGGAAGGGCCTGGACACTATTCAGAAGCTCAGTCTTGGCACTGTGGCATTGGTCAGCATCCCCATATGAAAAGTCATGATCAAGAAAGGCGCTAAAATGGATCAAATGAGCTTTATTCCTAAAATGGGAATCACAGAATCATAAAGGTTGGACAAGACCTCAAGGATCATCAAGTCCAACCGTCAACCCAACCCCGCCCAACCCACTAACCCATGTCCCCAAGCTAACAATAAGCATCATCCAATGCAGCTGCTGTGGGATAAACACATGATGTTCCAGAGAAGAACTTTGTCATGGCAGGCCATGCAGTTGGTTTTACAACGTTCACCTTGAAAGACACAAATTCAGTCATTGTTTTGCATTTGCAAGATTGGATTTAATCTATAATGACTGTATTCACATTTGATTTCAACCCTTGCAAATACTGGATAGCAGCTTTCATCTCTGCTGTTTGCTGGAACTGATGCACTCTACCCTTCCAGAGAACCCAGTATTGAGGTGAAGAATAAAAAAATACTGAAATTGGGAAAAGAACTAAAACCCTCCAGGTGTGTGTGCATTAACGCTGGCATTAGCACAGCCAGTCTTTTAGGAAACTTGCAATGTGTGTGTGTTTCTGGAGGAAGAAGGCTTGAAGTAGACGCAAAGTGTTTTGCTTTTGAATTTCTAAGAATTCTTCTCTGTGAAATGAAACAAAGCATGTGCTGCGGCTTGCGCGTGGCAGCTACGGCAGAAATCAAGCTTGTTAATGCCCAAGTCCTAGGAGCTCATACCTTTTTCATGAGCCAATCTCAAATTAACCCTTTTGTGCCCTGCAATTCCTACACAAAAGATGGTTTGTAATGCCTTACATGTGCTATTTGCTTCGATGACCCCTGTGTTGTTTATGCACAGCCTGTGTATAGACCTGATTTTTATGGCAGGACGGGAAGATGCCAGTCATGGATTGGGATAACCCCATGTACAATGTGCTCAGCTCTGAGTCACATTCACTTATGAGGCTTTGAGCAACCTGGGCTGGTGGGAGGTGTCCCTGCCCATGGCAGATGGACTGGAACTCGATGATCTCTAAGGTCCCATCCAACCCAAACTGTTCTATGATTCCATGATACTATGATTTATGAAGCAGAAATATCAGGGACAAGAGTGGGGGCTTGGGGGAACTGGGGGAGAAGTTCAACCCAGGAGCCTTGGCTGGGCCTCTTAATACTACTGTGATGTCAATAAATCCTAATAACAGCGAAAATGAACTGGCTGGGAAAGCGTTATTATCCTTTTTTCACCACAGGCCAAGGAAGTTATTAGTTTGATTTGCAGTCAGACCTCAAGTAGAGCTGGATGCTTGCCTGGATCCCAAAGTATTCGCCAAGCACACGCAACGAGGGACACGGGGCCCTGGCAACGTGGAGACCCAACTGTACGGACACACCGTGGGGACTCCAAGCTACAGCAGTGGAGGTGTTTGGAAGTCACCTCGCACAAACATCCACCTTGCTTAGGCACCTCTCTGACCCGCAACACCGAGTCTTTTGTGTTATTTCCCTCGTGATAATAAATGAACGCTAAAATGATAACAGAGCAGGGTGAAGTCCATCTCCACGGCTTAGCAAAGAGTGATAAAACAGAAGAAAATATTTCTGGAAAAAGACCGTTTGCAGAAGCCTGATGACGTTTTTCCAAATGATTTGCTGCTTGTTTAATGATGCATTTCTGTTCCTCCCTTGGCGGATCTGAACTCTGCCCGCTGAAATCCAGAATTTCCCCTCCCAAATGGCGAAATGAACCCCCACGTACCAGAGCTCAACAAAACCAGCAAAAAGCTATGACTGGATTTTCTTTCCCTAAAATTACTCCTTACCTTTGTAACTCCTACACAAATAGCTGCGATATTGTAAATATGATAAATCCCTCTATGTGAGCTGAATAAATTGATTAGGAGCAAAATAGCCCTGTGGGCTGGGCTAGATGGGTTTATTAAGGACTCAATAGCTAATTGCTTGCACAGTGGGATGAAAAAGAAGGAAGAAATAAATACAGAGAGAAATATATGTTTGTTGGTGGAACGGCTGATGGGCTGCTGGCCAGGGCAGGCTGAAAAAGACTGCAGGAGTTTTGGATAGAGCGAGAACCTATTACCGCTGGTTGGCATGGAACAGAATTCAAAGCAAGACGTCCACAGACTGCGGTGCCTGGAACAATGCGACTGTGGTTCAAGGGTTTCTCTTTCATGGCCTGATTACAAAGGCAGTATAATTAACCACACCGTATACTCTCACAGCTGCTTTAATGCAACGATTTCAAAGAACTTTCCAGAGCATAATTAAGTAAGGGAAGATATTTGACCTGGGAGCAAAACCTGGAGATGGACCTCCCGGCTCCCCACTCTTTTTTGTCGTCTTTGTTAGATGCATCTCTGTTTACTGGGCTGTGAATAGGAGAGCTTGGAGGCAAAGTTAATTAATAGTAAAAACTTGTTTGTGTGAGGTAGAAAGGGCAGGAGCATGTGCATTAGAGCAGTAGTCTGAAAGGCAGAAGGTGTCAAGCAAGAATAAAGAGTCAGGTCAGCAAAAATGAAAGCTAGAGGCAGAAAAGGAGCAGAACAAGTTCACGGTAGTAAAAGAACTGAGGGGAAATGTGACAGCCTTGAAAGGACGCCAAGGTGGGTGTTTTGTAATATTCTTTGTCCAGAAAAAGTCCTATCCCCCTTTAACAGTAAACATGGTTGGTCTTTCTTCCTAAATACAATTTCCTCCTAAATAAGGGTTTGGACATAACTCTAACTAGTCCTCACCAGCCAATGCAAAGAAAAAAACCTGCAGCTTTAGGGAGAAAAAGGAAAATCCTCAAATCCTTTCCCTACTATTCATTTCTACAATTTTTTTTTCAGCAACAAGCAAAGGGCCATACACAGTGTGCAGAGAGAAAATGATAGATTAATTAGCTCCCAGCAGATCTGCAGTTCCCAGCCATGCAAAGCCTCCTGTTGAAAAGAAGTGCCCAGTCATTCTCCCAGCCCGAGCCAGCGGAAATGGGAACAGCTTCACACCTTCCACATTTTAGGCAAAAAAAATAAATGAATAAAGCAGAAAAGAGATGGACTCTTAATAAATGAGGAGGGAATTTGTATGTAGCACAATAGTAGTTGAGGAACTGAAGTAGATTTGAAAGATAAGCAGTCAGTTTTCACCGGATAAAACAGAATCCTAGAGCTGTCGGCGACTTAGGTTTTACGCAGGAATAACAGTTATTATTTCTGCAGAAAAGCCGAAGAAACTTTCAAAAACTCGGAGCAATTGCTAATTGGTCGATCTGGTAAGACAGGTCACAGGGCAGCGAGGTCTCTGTGTCCCTGAAAATCCAGCAGAAATAAGGATTGGAGCCTTTTTCTAAAACGACTACTGTAGGCTGTGTGGTTCCTTCAGCAAACCATCCCAAGGAAGCAAAGTAGAGCTTGAGCAGCACAAAGCTGGCTGTGAGGCAGTTAAAAATAGGGAATAAATTCCAGGATAAAAGGTACTGCGGAAAACCTAGAGGAGTGCAAACTTAGAAGATGTAGATAAATATTTTGCTGATAATTTTTAAAAATAAATTCTATCTATTAATATATGATGTATAAAATAAAATTTTATCAGGTAAAAAAGAGGATTGATCCATAGCAGGAGGACCTTAGGAAATTACTGAATAAAAGTTTTCAAGGAATCAGAATAAAATGATAAATCCCACCATGCTGCCAGGGGAGCTGTAGGTAGCAGGGACACACAAGCATCTGTCCAGAGCCAGCTGTGTTCCTAAAAACCCCACAATCTCCTAGGGGTAGTAATTACTGATATGCAGCAGGCTCTGAAAGCCCGAAAAAATTTGATAATGACCAGGAGAAGGTATCAACTGCAGCATGAAGAGGAGAGTCACTCCTCTTCCCAGTGATGCTCCATTCACAGATGCTCATAAGGGGCTTGGAGACCCTTGGTAAAAGGCGTAACACAACAGCCACGTGAAGGGTTGTTATGATCTCTGTTATCCAGGTTTATTAAATTTAATGAGGACATGGGGGGATTCCATTAATCCTAACTGCAATAACAGCGTCTCTCAACATTTTCTTGATTAAGGCATTGAAAATCTCACAGCTCAGAGTGCCCTGCGTTTCTTTACACCGTGGGGTTGTTAAGTGCACTCTGTGTGCTCCTGCATCTACTCACTACACACAAATTGTGTTCAGGTGCACGCTTGATCTGCTCTGCGTCTTTCACAGTAGAAGGCTATAATGCTGCGTAAAGTCCACAAATACATTTCTCCCGTAACACTTTGCAATAAGCAAACATTAATTCCTGCTAAATTACAACGGAGCTTCCACAGAACTACATATTGCATCTGCACGAGTACCCAGGGAGCAGCTTGATTAGTAGCAGTATCACAATGAATAGTGGAGGAATTAACACCATTTGCTGCAAACTACAACAGAGAAGCATTTCCATTTTACTTTCGGAAGACATCTTCCTTATTTTCCTACACAAAATCTTTCCAACTTGCAGGAAGAAAGTGGGGAAGTGACAGTCAGCTGAGTAAGGCATCTGCAATTTTTTTCTGTAATTTGAAATACGCTTTACAATCAAGCTTACATTTGCTTATAGTGATTTTGAAAAAAGCTTCTCCAATACACTTACTAGTAGGGATAATGACTTCTTTCCTTGTTATTAAAAAGTTAATGAAAGGTAAAAAAACCCCACAATCCTGCACTCATAAATAATAAATAACAATTAAAAAAACCCCTAGTAACCAGCCAGCAGAAGCACATCCCAGTACAGTATGCAGCTGTCTGTATTATTTGTTACTGACCGTTTCTGTTCCCATAGTATCTAAGGAGCTCAGCTTGACGGGGTAACAGCCACTTACAGAGATGCCTTTGAGAACTACGTAGATGAGTCCCCAAAAATCAGGAAAAGGGAACACAAACAACAGGAATTTGTAAATAAATTTACTTCTTAAAATACCTTTTAATGGACAAACAGCTTCTCTTAATATATCACTGAACTAGCAAAATTTTCGGTAAGATGACATGACCTCAGTGTGCACTAGATATTATTTTGTGTGGCAATGAGGGGGGAAACTGAGAACAGGAGAAATGAAAGCTGAACTTCAGGAGACATACCTTGACTGAAAGGCTTATTCAGCAAATTTTCCAAAGCAGAAGGCAGCAGTGTTTCAATATTTTAGGCTGCGCTTGGACAAAACACCAGAAACTACGATGCAGTTGCTCGATTCGATGATGTTGCTTGAAACCAGACAGCTCAGTGATGGGGGATGTTCCATGCACAACAACAGACTGGGCAATGTCCGAGTTTCCTCTCAGCTTTTACTTTTGTACAAGCGGATTCTGGAAAAAGAAAGGGTTCTGTTTGTTTGGTTTTTTTTTTTAAATAAGGAAAAAAAAACTTTATTAGTGTTTTTAGAGAAGGCTTGTCCTTTGGTAAAGCCATTTTGCCGTATTTATGCTGCAAACTGTGTCTTGAAAGGTTTTCATGTACCTTTCCCTGACAGATGGGCAGTGGAGTTCATAAAAAAATGAACAACTGAAAACATACTGAAGAGGTGCCTAGAAACAAAAGCTTAGAGAATATCGGTTCTCTTCCCAAAGCAGGATTGTTAGCTAGGAGATGATTGTGCAGTTCCAAATGTAAGAAATATGATCGACTGCCACCTCCCTCTTGTAGTGCGGCTATTTATAGTGACAATGGGATGGGAGATAGCTGGTGAGCAGTTTGATGTCATAATTTATACTCCAAGTGAGGTAGATAGCTCGTTGAATGGGAGTAAATACAAATTCCCATCGATCAACATGCGTACATCCTTTATTTCCCACGTTTCCCAGCAAGCACGCGCACCAGGATCGCTGCCGCAGCAGTAATTACCAACGCGCAGCAGGCTCGGAAAGACCTACAAAGTTTGCTAGTTACCAGGAGAAATATTGCCCCCAGGAAATGCATGATTCAAAGGCAGTTTGTACGTGGTGAATGCCTACCCATAACCATGCATAATTGAAGTAATTCATGAACCATAGGAGCCTCGCTTGTTCCTCCCGAGACAACCAACAAATGTCATGGCATGAATAACAGACGGGCGCGTACGTCTGTACAGCACATCGAATTATCTACTGTAACTCCTCAACTCACTGCAGCTACTGGCAATTAGCTCTGCGTTAGAAGACACTGAATAAGAGGAATATTTACCTCTTATAAAATCCTGCAGCCTCTTGTCCTGAGCATTCTCTATAGTTTTGCCCAACATAGGGAACTACCTAATGCTAAGTGTTCATTTCACAGCTTGCAGCTCAGGGCGAGCCCAGTGCCCGGTTCCTTTTCCAATGGGCTATTTTAACTTTGCAGCTGGGGGTGTAAATAAAATTCAGCTCACATCATTTGGATGCAGTCACCATCATTTAATTGCATAGCTAACTAAGCTGGTGGGGAGGAATGTATAATTTGTCAGGTTGAATACCTAAGTGCACATCAGCATCCTATGGTTTGGATCACTTGTGTTGTCCTGGCTGGGCTTAATCTTCACCACTTCAGATTTCTGCAGCGTAGACGTCAAGATCCGTGCAGTTGTCTAGACTTCTTTTATAGCCAGTGGAAGAAACAGGCACTATTTCCACAGCTAGCAAACATAATGAACAAACCAGCTTTCATTTCGAAGGGAGGTGGCTAACATAGGACAGATTAATTTCTCTCCAGATGTGTCTGTTCCTTCTACTGATTAGAAAGAGTCTAGGAGGAGCAGATGCAGACACCAAGCTTCCAAATGTACAAATCTCAGGGAGCTGAATCCTACCTTTACTGTATCCAGAGCAGCAGTTCCAGGTGTGCTGTGCTGAACTGGGATTTCTGTGTACTTGCCATCACAATGCCACTTTCTTTTTTTGGACTGCCTGTTTCTTTTCTCCAAACATCAGCCAGAAGTTACTTGCTTTTCTAAATTATATGGATATGAAAAAAGATGTAAAAAAAAAAAAAATGTTTTTAGAATTCAGGTCCTCAGTGTCCCAAAGTCAATTGCTGACTGTGAAAGTTCTTCATTTTCTGTTTAAAAAAAAGCCAAAAGCCGAACAAACTTATTTTTCTTGTTTCGATTTACAGACAGCACAAAAAGAGGTTGCATCTTCATATTTTGTTTCTTTCTAATCAAATTGTTGATCTTAAAGGCTATACTTTCCAAAAATGGAAAACATTTTTAGCTAATCTATACTTTTCCCTGGTGTGAGCCGTTTGCTGTTTTGAAATGAGAATAGTGCAGATATTTGCCAGAAAATCAATGGAAAACCTTAAGCATTTGAAGAAACTTGCATATTTGCTGCTTAATGAGACACATGAGCTTGCCACTTGGCCAGGTATTTCCTTGCACATCTGGGCTCTTCTCTGTAAATGCCAGGTGAAGCTGACAAGACACAGAAGTGTTTTGTTGTTGTTGCTTTTGTATTTTTTAAACCCATTAATAAACACACACAAACAGCCTGCCTGCGAATGCAAGCGAACCATATTCCCTGGACATTCTTCAGCCTTCCAAAAATAGTCTCAAGTTAAAAAAAAAAAAAAAGTTGCTTTAAAGCAGCCAAGCAGTATCCAGCATAGTCAAATGTGCAGAAAAATTGCAGGATGACAAGTCTCAGGCCCAGAAGTTGCATAGAGCAGAGCAATGCTGCTGATGGACCCATCCCTGGAGGGGTTCAAGGCCAGGCTGGATGAGGCTTTGGGCAACCTGGGCTAGTGGGAGGTGTCCCTGCCCATGGCAGAGGGTGGCACTGGATGGTCTCTAAGGTCCCTTCCAACCCAACCATTCTGTGATTAAGCAGCAATTAAGAACAGCACCTACAGTTACCAAGGTCACGGATGAAATGGAGGATAATTTCACCCAACCCTGCAAGAGATGGAGGTTTTCAAGGTACTTCCCTGCCTATGCACAGCAACATTTTTTACTTTTCTTCTTCCCAGGCTGGTAGGTGGGCAGTAGGTGCGCGGCCAGCCCCAGGGACACAGCCCTCAACATCTGCTTGATTGTAAAATAAATGGTGCAGTCTCCATAATGAGAAAGCTTTTTCCTTTTTAGCCACACCTTCTTCTACCTGGTTTGAATCTTGCAATTTTTTGTCCGAGGATGTGAAAAAGAGATTATTGTCTACATCCCTGCAGAAGCCTTGTGTAGACTTGAGGACAGGCACAGGTGTCTCTCAGCCCTCTCTAAGAAAAGCCAAGCACACACTTTCATACAGACCATGTTTCTTCATCCCTGATGATTTTTTTCTGTGCTCTCTCTATTGGTTTAATGTATTTCCTAGGAAGCGATGTCCCAAACTGGACATGGACTTCACTGATGGAGAGTAAAGTGGAAGGATTGCTTCGTACTCCCTACACATGGCACTCCTGTCTATGCACTTCAGCGTGGAACTTGTTTTATTCCAGCTGCAACTATTGGTTATCTTGTTTACGTTGAGTTTGCAATCCATCAGGCTCCTTTTTGATGAGTTTACCTACCACACCAGCACCCCTCCCGTAACTGTGTGCAGTTGATTACTCCTGTTTAATTGGACACTTATCTCTACTGAAACGCTTCTGACTGTATTTCAGACCCTTTATATAATCTGACAAGAACTCTTTGATTCCTAATCCTATACTCTGAAGTTTTTACTCCCTTTTGTGCTGTCTGAAGGTTTAATAACGTGTTTTGTTTTACAAGCAGTAAAATATCAGCAGAAGATATTCTTCAGTATCAGCTGCAGAGCAGGTCTGCACAGAACCTGACTGGATACATGCTTCATGGCAAACCACAGACAGCTTCTTGCTGACTAAATTTTCCAAGAAGAAGAATTCCCAAGAGGGTGTAGCCAATGAATCGGCCCTTTGCTGGGGTCTGGGATGCTTCATTTTCCTTTTGCAGTTACTTAGGTCTCTGTCTATGTTTTTTTTTTTTTTTTTCCCCTCCTGGTCTAGCCCTATTTTATCAGTCGGGATTATAAATCTCCAGGGACGATAAGCAGCCGTTTTGGGGAGGTTGTGCAATGCCAAGCACAGAGGTCACCGGCACTGGTTAAGGTCCATAAATAACACTCAAATGATGAATTGATAATAATCAACCATACCGTATATTTCCTAATGTTTTGTCAAATCCTATTAAGTGGATCGTGTATCATGGTACCCATAGCTTTCCTTCAGGTATTTCAGTGATCAGACCTTGTCTAGAGGATTTCCTTTCTATTTACTAAGCACACAGGTTGCTCCTGTGGAGCATGGAGCACACAGGACTGGGGCCAGGTAAAATCCTGACAGCAGATATTAGATTGTTGTAAAACCATTCTGCTTAGCACTCATCTTTCCGCTACCCTCTAGCTGCCTCCTTTCCCATTATCTAACATTTTGTTTCTATATTTACTACTTCATTTCAGAGGGGTAAAAAAAATTGTTTTGAGGGACTTATGCAAATCAAGACTTCGAAATAATGTTATTGCAAATCCTTTCCTTTTTCTTTGAAAAGCAACTATTATAGAAGAAAATTACCAGCCACCACTGTATAGCTCATTTCATACTACAGGGCTTTGAAATGTTAGTGTGAGATTTGCATCTTTCTCTGCTTTATTTTGGCTAAGCTAATTAACTTTAAAAATACTCTCCGTAAGATGCAAAAACATGGGAGAAAAGCTGGTGGAAGCCAAAAGGTTGACTACAGCAAGAGCCGCATGGAATTCAATTAAACTGCGGCGCAGAACAAGCTCTGCGCAGCGCGGGAGGACAGGCTAAGCTGAAGGGGTGTGTCTTGCTGTGCAGACTCTTCACGTGTGCTCTGCTTCTGGCCTGATTTTCTGTGACAGTGTATTTCATACCAGCGGTCCCTACCTGAGAATACCTTCTGCCTGGTCTGTCACCGGAGAAATTTTGGCTCCGTAATGGGTGAATCTTTGTCGATTCAACACTTAAATTTCCTTAAGGGAAGGAAGAACTCTTAACAGTTAGTCGTACAGCTCCAGACAAAGAAATTTTACGCTGGTATTAAACCCCTCAAACCAAAGCTGTTCTGAATTTGTTGCTCCTCTACTTTGTTTGCTAGCTATTAAAAAAGTTAGGAACTTATAAAACAAGAAGGCTGCCTTGTAAGACTGATTATTTAAAATCCTACAAGGGCAGATTAGGAGTTTCACAACAGTATGGATTAATGTGATTTTTTTTTTTTTTTGGTGTGCTAAAAATAGGTGGCCAGCGCTGTTTGACAAGCGTTTTATGGAGAATGTGCATTTTTCATTTACGTACATTCATCATTAAGCGGCTTTATATTTAAAACATTACCTAATGGAGCCGCATGGAGCCCAGAGCCAACACGTAGATGTACTTCAGAACTACCTGGTTTCCCAAGCAGGGGTCCTATTTAAACGTGCACACGCCTTCTGTGCCCTGACATATTAGAGGTTCTGAATTCAATTTAGTTTCAATGTGCAATTTTTTCTCTTTTTTTTCCTCCACTGCAATTATGCAGCATATGAAGTATATACAGTAAGTCTATGAAGAGCCCAGCAAACACTGAAGGATTATTTTTCTCTCTCTTCACCATTATACAAGGAATTGTAGCATTAACAATCAGAAGAATCTGTAATAACATCTAAGGGTCTCGCGTCTTGGTCTGTTAGACTTCCCATAGACACAGGAGGATAAAAATGATGCTTGAATTAAGTCAGATTCCTTACCTGAGGGAGTTCTGCATGCACGTTGTGTATCAGTAGCCTATAACCATTTTCACCACTCCTCCAGACTGATGCTTTAACCCCTCAGCAGATGGTGGCCACTCTCCTCAAAGGGTCATAAGAAGATGAAGACGGTGGAGACCAGTTCTGTCAGACATCAGCAGGGGATTCCTTTTCCTGGAGAAGGCAAAGGTCCACCTTTACAATCTGGGGTGCAGAGCAATCTCCAGCAGTGTCAGCAGGTCCTCCAGCATCATGTATAATGGGAGCAAGCACATTGATAAAAGACCAGTTTAGTGGGTTTCCCATAAATGCTGTCCCATGCGGGCATACAGCAAGCATGGAACTCAGTAGCACCTCTAAAGCTAGACTGCTGTCCATATTTGTTGTTGTCCACCATAACTGGTGTCCCTGCCCATAGCAGGGGGTTTAGAACTAGATGATCTCTGAGGTCCCTTCCAACCCAAACCACTCCATGATTCTATGATTTATACGGTTAAAGCTTGTTGTCACATTCTTAGCTAAGGACCAGAGTGGGATCTGACCAAACAAAATTGAGAAATGTAGATTTCTTCATTTCTGTATTGTTCCTTTTCATTCCCTGTGCAGAGGAAAGGAGGCTGTAACTCACCGTGTCTTGGCCCAGACTGGGGAAAACAAGATTTCAGAGCACCCCATATTGTGAAAGGGGATTTCAGATCCCGCACTCTGAAGGCTTGTGGTTTTGTTGCAGTCTGGAACAAAACTGTGAAATAGCATAGCCATCCTCATATGGGGGAATGGTTTTAAACTAAAAGAGGAGAGGTTTAGACCAGATATAAGGAAGAAATATTTTACACTGAGGGTGGTGACACACTGGCCCAGGTTGCCCAGGGAGGTGGGAGATGACACGTCCCTGGAAACATTCCAGGTCAGGTTGGATGGGGCTCTGGGCAACCTGGGCTAGTGGAAGGTGTCCCTGCTCAGTGCAGGGGTTGGACTGGGATGACCCCCATGGTCCCTTCCAACCCAAACTGTTCTATGATTCTATAATTCTGTATTACCTTCACCTGTCACCTATCACAGTTCAGAGTCACAGAGGCTAAGCAGAGACAGAAGACCAAGGTGTCAGCGATCCCACAAGCGAAGGGGACAGGTAGAAAGCACAATGCTTAGGGCATCCCCAAGGGAGGGCTGATATTGAAAGGGTTCATTGTGCTACTACATTTCAAATAACAGTATTTAGGAGGGGTTGAAGTCATACAGAATGAATTATTTTACATTCTTAAACCACTCAGTAATTTAAGCCAGACCCATGAAAACTATATGCATCTTTTTATGAAGCACGCATCTTCTCCAAATTTTCTCTTTATTGCTCTTGCTAAGAAGCATATATATGCAGTTCAGAAAAGAGAATGCACATAGCCAACAAAGACGGGGAAAAAAATATTGGGGGGATTAATTTATCATATGCTTCGTTCTTGATGCATATGTCTCAAGCCAAGACATAGGATGCATTCAACGCTTTCTGCAGTACATACATCCCATGTAAAATAATCAAGACGAGTTCAAAGGTGCGTGCATCTACCTTCAGCACCATTATTCACCAATGAGTTTGACTCAAACTCAATCTTTTAAATATCTTTTCCATAATGGAGTGCAATGACTTCTGTCTGGAAAAGAAAAACTTCATCACCCTGAGCTATCACCAACGATCTCTCTATCTTCTCAACGATTCTGAGAAGAATATTTCTGTTATCTCCTCTACAGTGAAAGCTGGCTTTATAATGACAGTCATAGAACACATTAAATTTATTTAGTGATGCATTGGTATGATTGGAATAGCGGCAATTTTCTCCCTTGTCCACACTGCCCCTCTACGCTGACATTAACGAAGCCATGTCTTTATGTGCTCCTCTCTCGAGCGCTGATGCTCTGCCACAGACACCACGTTCAAATGTTAGCTATAAAACTTGCAGGAGGAGATTGATGCGAAAAGGCACAGAAGTCAAATGGAGCCATTTCTAATTTTATCTGGCTGTCACCCTACAGTGCATTTCCAGTCATGTAATAATCAGGAGAACAGAGGGAAGGCTGAGATTAGATGAGAATTGTAAATTGTTTTTTTGACGACTGGCTTCTGACTTCAGGTTTCAAGCACATCCCTTCCTCAGCCCTAGGAAAGCGCGCTCATGGAATTCAGCACGTGAAAATCTAAGGAGCTAAGGTGATGCTTTCCTCAAGCAGAACAAAGCAGCTGTGTACAGGGACGTAGCTAATGGAAAGCCCAACAGGAATTTTCAGCGCCGGCATTTTTTAATGCTCCCTTCTCATTTAGGGGTGCTTTATTACAGTCAATAGCGTCTCCTCGCTAACTTATAGTTTGCCGCTGATGGCTCTATAAACTGCCTTAACAGCCCCCATGAGTGCTGCTGGAGCGAAGGATCTGGTTGTGTTTCCATTACAAACCCAGTTTCAGAGATATTTATAACTCGGCCCTTTTAATTTGCATCAGGCTTTGGGGAACTTGGCTTGCAGGTCAAAGAGTGAAACCATTTTCAGCTTTGTATTTGAAAAGAAAAGGTTTTTTAGCCAAGAGCATTTTGCAGTGCAGAAAATTTTATCATGATTTAGAAGCTTCCGGGATAAGAAAATTTATGGCATCTTATGTCGTAATTATATCATGTAAATCATCTACGTTAGATATTAATTCAGATTAATAAGAGACAGTTATTAATTGCTTAAGATGCTATACTATCAACAGCAAAATATGCTGGTTTAACAAATTATCTAAAAGGAAAAAGCATGGACAGTATAATTTCACCTTCAGTTTTTGAAAATCTGTTTAAAATCTTGCACATCAAACTGTTCCGCAAAATGTAGAACAAGAAAATGTTGATGAAAAATAGCAAAAACCCCAACAACTATGTGTTCATCTAATTGATTAATTCCTGTGTTCTAATGATAACCCAATGCATTTGTATATGAAAACACTCTGCCATTTCCTTTTTTTTGGGTCCGTACATCTGCCTTGAATGTACGCAGTCCCACATGCCAGCTCTAGCCTATTAACAAGAAACTGAAAGCAGCTTAACTCTCCTTTAGGTTTTGGGCTGGCTGATAGTTACCTTTATACTTGGAGTGCTTTTCTCGTGGGGATATATTTACATAAATACATTTGTAACATGCATTCAAAGATTTGTTTGAATATTCACTAATATTTGTCTTCTGGCAAATATTCTTCTAACTTATATTTATGGTAATTTGCTCGGTTGTTTAACTTGAGAATCTAATAAACAAAATTCCTATTCTAGATGACTCCATTGAGATCCTTCTTTTTATTAGCGTTTTCTATCGCACATCTGCTCGATGCGTGGATTTCATTTCCGTCGCTAGTAGTCTCAGCTCTACTCGAAACCCCATAGTTATCTAGCCTAAGTCAATTTTCACTTGATAACTGCTCTTCCACTCCAGCTCCTGCTCTCTCAGCCAGTTGCATTACCTCTTCTAGGTCACTGCTATAAACAGACAGACTCATCGTTAATGATTACCCCTGTAGAGGTCCATCAGTTGCCTTCCTCTCTCTGAAGTTCAAAATTACCCCATCTTCCATCTTTAAGGCTATTTTGGATCCATGGAAATACCTTATCCTTTTCACCATACTTGCTGACCCTGTAGATTAGCATTTTTCCCACTTTGTGTTGGTTATCAAGCCACCTTAAAGTCCACGTAAATTATGATAATAGCTTCCTCTCTCTTTTTGACTTCACCCACCTCTTCTTCCCCCCTTATCCTTACCTGCCCCGTTAACATCCCTTTTTAACACATTCTCAAACGTCGGATCAGAGTTGTTTCCTGCTTTATATAGAGAAACATCTTCACTATTGTGAGTGCCCTTTGGGTACTGCCCACTCTGTCCCAAAACCTTGATCCAGCTACAAAACAAACCTTTGGTTAATTTTAGATATCCAAGGGATCTTTTTGAAATAAAGGAGCATACTGCTTTTAAATGTGTGAGAAAAGTATACTGCTAGTTCGCAGGATAGTTTTGAACTATTTACAATTTACGATTCACAATTATTTATTCTTGGTTTGATTTTGAATATTAATATTTCAAATGTGAATATTTAATTTTTTTTAAAGATGACATTTTACAGTTCAGCACTGGTTGGTACTAAATAACACTGTTATCCATACTGGCCAGTTTTCAGTAATTATTTTAAATATTTCCCTGAATATTTTAAATCTATAGCTAAAATAGCTAGTTTCAGTGAGGAACAGTGTATTTATATCCACTTTATCGGCTTTGTCCATGGTGTCTGTGTGCCTAAGCCTGTGGGTACTGGTTGACATGGTGGATGTATGGCTTATATACAACCCCAAAATCAGAAAATACTGGTTTTGTTTCAGACGGACAGGGTTTTTCATTTTCTGTAAAACCCCAGTTCTGCAAACAAATACATACTTAAGACCATGAGTTTATGCATGGCATATTGGGTATTTAGGTATTTAAGTTTTAAAATAAGCAATAGCATGTACAGAACTGGGGTCAAAGTTCAGAAGAACTGATAGGATAATTACCTCCACTAAAATCTCAAATCTTTCAGTACCTGAAAGTTAAAAAAAAAAAATTGCACTTCCTACTCATCCCGNCATTACCTCTTCTAGGTCACTGCTATAAACAGACAGACTCATCGTTAATGATTACCCCTGTAGAGGTCCATCAGTTGCCTTCCTCTCTCTGAAGTTCAAAATTACCCCATCTTCCATCTTTAAGGCTATTTTGGATCCATGGAAATACCTTATCCTTTTCACCATACTTGCTGACCCTGTAGATTAGCATTTTTCCCACTTTGTGTTGGTTATCAAGCCACCTTAAAGTCCACGTAAATTATGATAATAGCTTCCTCTCTCTTTTTGACTTCACCCACCTCTTCTTCCCCCCTTATCCTTACCTGCCCCGTTAACATCCCTTTTTAACACATTCTCAAACGTCGGATCAGAGTTGTTTCCTGCTTTATATAGAGAAACATCTTCACTATTGTGAGTGAAAGGAGGGTACTGCCCACTCTGTCCCAAAACCTTGATCCAGCTACAAAACAAACCTTTGGTTAATTTTAGATATCCAAGGGATCTTTTTGAAATAAAGGAGCATACTGCTTTTACGGACAGGGTTTTTCATTTTCTCTAGTTCGCAGGATAGTTTTGAACTATTTACAATTTACGATTCACAATTATTTATTCTTGGTTTGATTTTGAATATTAATATTTCAAATGTGAATATTTAATTTTTTTTAAAGATGACATTTTACAGTTCAGCACTGGTTGGTACTAAATACACTGTTATCCATACTGGCCAGTTTTCAGTAATTATTTTAAATATTTCCCTGAATATTTTAAATCTATAGCTAAAATAGCTAGTTTCAGTGAGGAACAGTGTATTTATATCCACTTTATCTGCTTTGTCCATGGTGTCTGTGTGCCTAAGCCTGTGGGTACTGGTTGACATGGTGGATGTATGGCTTATATACAACCCCAAAATCAGAAAATACTGGTTTTGTTTCAGACGGACAGGGTTTTTCATTTTCTGTAAAACCCCAGTTCTGCAAACAAATACATACTTAAGACCATGAGTTTATGCATGGCATATTGGGTATTTAGGTATTTAAGTTTTAAAATAAGCAATAGCATGTACAGAACTGGGGTCAAAGTTCAGAAGAACTGATAGGATAATTACCTCCACTAAAATCTCAAATCTTTCAGTACCTGAAAGTTAAAAAAAAAAAATTGCACTTCCTACTCATCCCGAAATGTAACAAAAGGTCAATTTCTCTAAGTTCCTGCAAAACTAAATTTCTGAGGATTTTCATTATCAAAAACTCGAAATAAACCTTAAAAAAATGGGAGTGCCTGCTTTCATTAGGGTCAAAACTATTTTATGACCCTCAGCTGGACTTCCATCATTCCTCTATGGGGATAAAATATGATCTGACAGCTGCAAAAGTCAAAACATGCACTTCAACCTTTTCAGCCCAACATACTCAACCTTATCAAGACAAATTTTTACAAAGCCCATTCTCATCTATTCTAGAAATAATCTTAAGTGTTTTGCATAGTCATTGGGAAGTCTGATTTCGTGGCCACACTGCTCTGAGGTCCTTAAAAGAAAGGCTCTTTATAAGCAGAAGCACACAGGCACCAGGGCAAAGAGCGCTACACTTTCTTAGGTTCTTTTAATTTGGTTTTGAATAACTGGGATTTTTTTTTCCCCCCCATGAAAATCCAGACTGGTTTGACAAATGAGAAATTGGGGAAGACTTTATCTAAAATATAGTTGAACTAAGTACTCATTAAAGGATTGCACACAGCATCTTCCCTGGCTAGATTAATGATGAAAAGGGGTCATTATCTTCACTCTACATCCAGTCGCTCTGTAACTTGCATTTCCAACGAGGATTTAAAATCTTTCTCCTTTGTGTCCTCCTGCTGAATTATAATTGAGCTTCTAAAGGACTGCAGAACCTGCCTGCTCAGAGAGCTCTAAAATGATAAAATTGAATTTTGCAGGACTTCTCAGATTTTCTTATCTACACTATCTTCTTAATCATTTCCCCAGCTGTACAAAGGTGTTGGGGAGATAAAAGAGCCAATTATTTATCTTTTTTAAAGCTTGCTATTTATGTTTTTTCTTTTTTTTTCTTTTTTTTTTCCCCCCATGCCCATTCTTCAGGAATATGCTCTCTTTCTCACTACAATAAGTAAGACTCTGTAAATAAGATCTGTGTCTAATGAATGAGCGGGCTGTATCATATTTTGACACCATAGTAAAATTTGTCTTCGAGGAGATCAAAAACGACAAGAGGGAAGAAATGCCTCATGTAGGCGTTTGAAGTTGCTACAAAAAGGGAATGTAAATAGTCATGGAAGAATACTATATTGTATCTTCACTAAATGGCAAGGGGCTTTGAGCTGTAGAAATGATCTACTAGACCACCCAAGATCGAGTAATACATACCATGTTCTGTGCCTTCTGTATTCTATCAAGCCCTTAACATGAGGATACATTTACCACACAAAAATTTCACCACAGGAAAGACTGTTCCTATAGTCATTGACTCTCTTGTGCGTGTATGTTGGAATAATTACTCATGTACTAAATATTGTAAACTAGAAAAGAAATGTTCAGCTGCAGTTATCTACAACATAATAGCTGGTAAAATAAGCAACAGCTAGATAACTTCAATGGATATTTAATTATAGCTAAATATCTGGATCTTTTCAATATTGAATCAAGTTCAAACCAACCCAAATTCAAATAAGATAGCATTTTAAAAGCTATAGGAACAAACACGAACAGCAATCCGTCAAAGACTTAATCACCTGTTGAAGGAGAGCAAAGGTGGTCACTGATGTTTGCTGTTACAGTTAGAACAACACGCAACTATTGGAGAGAGAATACGTATCAAAACCAAGCTGTTCAGTATTAAAATCAGGTTTGGAAAGTAGCTGAAGGACAAAGTAGCGCGTCTTAGAATCTGCGAGTTAACCTTAGACTCTTCTTGGGCTTCAGAGAGAAAAGCCAAGCCCTGGAGAAGGCTGTGCTCCAACAAGGCAACAAAAATACCATGTTGTGAACCAACCTCATCAAGGTTCCCGTTCTTTGAATCATGTGCTCCTACTCTGTACTGCGTCGTGTTTACAAAGGATCACTCACCAGTTTATTGCTCCTTTTTTCATGCCTGTTTTGGTTGGCTTCAAAATTTTTCCTACTGCTATGCCCAGAGGCTCACAGCACCTTCTCCAGAAGGTTGTAAGTAGAGCCGCGTCGAGAGGAAGAGTTTTTGATGGCACCAGGAATTCCCTCTCTGCCAAATCTGCTTTAGCCCCCGGCTCTGCCAGCACGGTTTTTCCTGGGGATCCAGGGCGTTACACTCCAGAGCATCCAGAGAAAAGCCCTGTAGAAAAATACCCAAGTGTTATACCAACCTTCAAACTGTCCAGATTTCCAGCAGGTGTCCTAGGAAATCCATGTTTCCATTCACCAAAGTTGACTCCTAATTGTACAGATTCTTTAGAAACACGACAGGGAGGATTCTGGACAGACAAGCCTGCCCCACATACCCTCTGTCAGAAGAGACTTCTCACTTCTCTTACATTCTGCTCTGTTGCAAATACATCTCATTTATATGCTATGCACTGTGTGCAACTGAAATGTGCATTTGTCTAAGCGAGATAATAAAAACTGGGACTCTTCAGTGTCCTTGCTCTCTTTATTTTTCACTCCACTTTCAACAGAATCTCACCTGTCACAGGCTTCAGCATCCAGTTTAGACTTTTTTTTCCTCTTTGCACATTTTGACTGTCTCTACAGAAAGGGAGATCATACTACAGAATGCCTAATAAGCGTGAGACATATTCTATCTCTCCGATGAGGGACATTTTTCTACTTTCTTGTGACTACACATTTCAAGAATAGTGCTGGAAAAATTGAGACTGTTTCTACTCTCTGGGGGTACTACGCTACTTATATATTTTTGCACCACTTTTCTTACTTACCCTTTCTTAGACTACATATATTACCCCCAGATCCAGGAACAATCTCATTGCTGTGTGTACACATACAAGCTCACGTAGAAACCACTTACAAATTAATGCAATATTCCATAATAAATACACTTTTCACCAATGCCAGAGTTTTTTACATCTGAAATTTCAAATGTGTGTTTGAAACTATTTCTAGTCAATCAGAGAAGACACTTTGGAAAGATCCATATGCTCATACATTGAGAAGGTTCTAAATGACCTTTGCTGGTAGGTACTGTCTCTGCCTCAGATGAGCTCTGAGATCCCAAGAAGCTATTCATTTTTTATTCCAAATGAAGTGAGGTCCCTGAAAGGACACATGGACAAGGACTGCCAAAGAAGTTAGCAATGGGGAAGTCCTCAAAAGGAACTTTACTCCTTTATACCCCCCAGCTTGGCAGTGGTGTGGGACCTGGAGGAGGAGTATGCTGCACCCCTGTAGGGAGGCAGCCATGCAAACATGACCTCTGGGTAATATCCTCATTGATACTATTGGGGTCCATCTCATCCCTTATCCTCTAAGACTCCAGCTGCACCAGTTGTTACACCCCAACCCTCCAGATGATTAGTCAGAGTCTCAATCATGACTGCACAGTGTGAGGGTCACTTTTGTCCTTCCCTGTCCTGGCTTAGCTGGGCATCACGTAACACTGGAGGCCACTCTGCTCCTGCTCTCAAAACCTCCTATGAGCCAAAATAGCGGCTGGACAAGAGGGAGACAGAGGTGGGTCCTTGCCTTCCCCTTTCTGCTTCAGATACAGGCTCTAAATCAGCAGCAGAAGACATGCTGCAGGAGAAGCTGCCCTGGTTCTAATTTGGTACCATGGTGGTCTTTTTCCATGGTTAGCAAAGAAGGCATTTCCCCACCATCTGGTTGTACAGAGTCTTAGAAATTAAGCCTCAGACAGATCCTAGAAAACACTCTAGGCTGGTTCTCCCTGTTCCCTACCAACCGCCTCCTTAAGCCCTTACTTACAGAACTACCGGGAAGGCAGGAGTCTTCCAGAGCACTCAGCTTGGTCAAACATTTTACTGCACTGCCAGGTAAAAGCTGTTCCCAATATTGTCTCCCCTATTATCCTGTGAAGTTAATCTGCTTTCTCCTCGCCCACCCTTTAAACTGTACTGCCAACGTCATCCCTATTTTACAAACATTCCAGGGCGCGCCTATTCTCTACACTTCTTCTTGCTTGAATTTACATTTAACAATAAATTAAAAAAAAATATAATCATTAGTTACAATTAATGAGAGGTAGTTTCAAAATGGGAAGATGTGCAGTCCTAAATTTCTCACAGTTTGGGACTGCACAGCTCTGGGTATTGGCAAGTGTCCATAATATCTAATAATAACAATGCTCAATGACACAATGACTTTTAAAAAATGAGGTTTAAAAAAATTTGTCTAAGCCAGTAGTCACATTTGTCACCAAAAATTCCCAGTATTACAGAGAAGATGGATTATCATGAGAAGTAATCCCATCAAACTGTCTGCTAATTCTATTAAAATTATGCAAGTGACAAGTACTCTCTTAAGCAGTGAATAACCCTTTCAGAAGTATCCCTGTAAGTCAGAGAATGTTGATTTTGCACTAACACCTAGCAGCAGGAGAATACATGACTCTCTGTGCAGGTATAGGCAATGCTTATTTCTGAAAGGATGCAAAGGTTTTACCCTTTACTGGTAACATACAAAAGTCTATTGAATTGCTTAGACTAAATGGCTGACTTTTGTGCTCCCATGGTCAGCAGATACGTACCCCATACTTGCAAAACACGTAACACTGCTTATAGTGTCAACAGGAACATCCAAACGATATTCTGCAATTGATGTTTATCGCACAGGCTTTTCTTGTTACCATGTGATTTTTTTTTTGCCTTATGTATTCCATATAATAGCTATTTATTTAGTTAAATTGATGAAATTTTATAACGACCCTATGGTCATAAGGAATAGAGAAAGAGGCATACCTCAATTCAAGACCCTTCAAACACTGATTTTTTTTCCTCTTTTGTCACTGCATTGCCATTTCTCTGATGCAAAGTTATTTAAAATGGGTGCAGAGTCTTACCAGCCCCAAAGCAACCACAGTTTCCTAACTCACTGTACTTGTGTAACTCCCACTGCTGCCAGTGGAAGGGCAGAGAGTGGAAGGTCTAGATCCGAGCGTGACCTTGAGAGGGGGTACTTGGAGAATATGCAATTCAGTAAGGACTTGTGATCAAAAGTTGTAGTATGCCTAGCTTGCATAATTTCAAAATAATTGGAAAAAGGTGATTTATCTCCTGCCAACTTTTAAAGGCTCTTTTATAAGAGTATGTAATATATCCCAAAGTGTTAAAGTGTGTCCTAAGGCTGACAGATTTTACACGTTTGCATGACTTTTAAAATCAGTCCTAAAGATGTTGCTTTTGGTTATTTTTTAATGTAGTCCACAGAACTGATACTGTTCCATTTTTACCATTCTCTTTGGTATCTACACAATGACAAGAATTGTATTTCTGACCTTTAATCTAAAGAGCATTCAGACAAGGCCAAGAAAGTGCACATTCAGAAATATTTCCTTCAGAGACAGGGGAGAGAGTAAAAAAGGGAAAGAGTACGTGTGTGAGGGGAAAAAAGAGAGACTGAGCAAGAGAGCAGACAATAAAGCACCTCTTTCAGTCTCGGTCTCCAGAGCTTCTGTGTTCGGAGAATCCAAGCGTGCAAGTGGTTTCGAGTAAACGTGAAGACACGGCAGACTTCTTGCAAATGGATCTATAAAAAGAATGAGAAAACGTTACCTGCCAGTGCTAGGAAACGGAAACAAACACAATTTCTAATCTAAACTCTGAATTCAGAACAATAACTGTGTCTTTTCTTGAAAGTTGAGGTTGTTGAGTTAGTCTTTACCACCTTTCTCCATCAGCACCTCCCCACTCTCTATTTCCACACATTTCAGGCTTGAAGTGGGAGGGGGAGCAGAAGTACGGAAAGTCTGCTGGAAGAGCTCTGCTCTCATCCTTTCACCCTTGCCTCATTTTCTTGGCTCCAGTCGCACACATCTGCTTCACCAGCTCTTTCTCTTGGTGCCTTCTTCAATGCAGCCCCCCTGCCTGCAATTCCCTTCCTGACCCAATCCACTCTGCCTCCACCCCTTCTTCTTTCAAGTGTCTTCTCCAAATACTCTGGTCTCATAAAACCTCTAAGCCCCAGTCCTCCCATCGAGTCCATCAAAGAAACAGAGATAAAAACCAAACAACCCCCTGCAGCCCTACTGAGACATGAAAATGCGCCAAATGCAAGTGCTCAGCCACTCTTCCTTTTTCAGCTTCCTTCCCACACTGTTTGTCTTGTTCCGTCTCTCCAGCCTGACTGTTAACTGTCCTGCTGCAGTTTTATACCTTGGCTGTGAGTTTTCCAGAGCCGGGTCTACCTTTTAATAAACAGAGTCCTTAAAAGAGAAAACCTCCTCTTGGCACAAAGAGAATTTGTATTCAATTTCTCTTAAGCAATTAATACCAAAAATGACCGAAAAAGCTCACGAAGGGCTATCGCCGCAAAACTACTATGATAATTTATTGAGCTGAGAGATGCAGATAAGCATCTGGGTTTTCAGATGCTTCTCGAAACAAAGGACCGTATTCATCAGATGCCTGGAGACTCAAAGCAACCATAAACCCAACTTTTTTCTGGCCAGAGAAACAGTTTTACAGCTGTTTTCTGTTGTCAGAATGACTCAAACCATATGGGTGAATTGGGTCCCAAATCTTCCGAGATCCACCAATCACTTGCCTTCACCTAGATAGCGGCAGATTTAATCAGTTGCACCCTGACTTCTGAAAATACAAAACTGCTACTGAAGTCTAGAAAGGCTCAGCCTCAATCGCTTTTTTTTTTCTACCCTCTATCAGGATAACATTCACCTCCGGGTGTAAGTCAGCCATAGGGCTGGTTCACAAAGATTTTGGTAAGACAGAAGGGAAGAAAAGGCCGGGTGCCGAACTGCTGGGGTGGTTGCACCACCAGGGTCATCGACCCGCTGGGCGCTGAACCTTTCTCCTTCCTCTTTGCTCTGTCCTCTTTTTAAAACTCTCTCAGCCTTCTTCTCACAAGGACACTAAAGGTAAGATGTAAAATGATGATAAAATCTAAAATGCAAGGAAAATGTAGCTGTCTGCCAGGTACTTGGGAAAACCATGGGGAGGTCACAGAAAGTGAAGTGATCAGAGTTTCAGTTGACTGTTGACCTTTGGCCAAACGCACTGAAGGCAAGTTTTGACATTGCACAGAACGCTGAGTTTCTTACATAACTGAGCACTTGGCCTGCCCAGCCTGAGAGTGGTTGCTTTGCCACATCTATCTTTAGAAATGATGAATTTATTTAGTAATTCAACACATCCGTTTCAAGGGGAGGTGGTTTAACCTCGTGGGCCAACTGCTGCAGCCTGTTGGCTAGTTGGGCTATGGAGTGTCACTGGCAAGCTCGCCTGACTCAGTGCTCTGTGAACTGGGTTTCAGAGGAATTTGTCCGAGCCAAAGGTACAAGCAATGGAAAAACAGGAGCAGCAAACATCTTGTGAAACTAACCTGCTGGTCAACATTTTGCCAAGTAAAAATGGAAAACCACCGTTTCGTTAAAATAGGTCCCATGATAACTGTCTCTTTTTTAATTACCTTTGCATTCAGTATTGTGTCTCCATCCCCAGTTTGGGTTCCATTTTCACAGAGAAGGAACTTCTTTCAAAGCACCTACTGAGAAGGTTTATTCCACTTAGAACATAAAACTTCACTCAAGACAACCTCTCTGTTTTCATTTGGCCTGCAACGGCATTATTGACCGCTTTGTGCAGCCAAATGGATTGCACCTACCTGCTGTACGTGACTGCACGAGGGGATGTGTATTTAGAGTCTGCTGGTCCACTGGCAGATGGGTCACTCATTTCCTTTTTCACGGCTAGGTGAGCCTATTTTCCCGCACAGGAAGAAGACAGAGATCCTGGTTATCTCAAACTGCACGCAGAGGAAGCCCTAGATGAGGTTCTACTGCTTGCTAATGCTCAGAAACCCTTCAGCTCCTGGCAAAATCTGAGCAAAAGCTCAGGCAGCAGCACTGTATTCTGGACCTCCCACGTCAGGGTCAGCCTGGCTGGGGCTTCTGCCCACTCGTCATCCTGAAATGAGTTTGACATTTCAAGACTGGGTAGGGTAATTAGAAATTCAAACTCTTAGCTATAACTACAAACCAGTTTGGTTTATTTGCCTTATTTTTCCATTACATTTTTCAAGTGCTTTTATTTTTTCCATCCTTTTTTCCACTGCTTTCCTGCTGTCCAAAGGGCAAATATACAGCTAGTATAAGTGTCACATCCCTTTCACAAGGCATTGACATTCATTTCCTATCCTGCATTCAAATCCTAGTTACAATAACATCAACGATGCTGGGAACTCTCCTCAAGTTTCACTGATGTGAGAGAGATTAGCAGCACTGATATTTGTTTTACATGGCCATCTCTTTGTCTAGTTAGCCCTAGCTTGCAGTAGAAGGAGAACTGGGGGTAAAGTAGCTTTTCTGGTGTGTGAAAATCAATCTTTTCCAAATTTCATGCTAATCAAAATTGAACCAAGACCTAAAACATCTCGCAGTTTCCTATGAACCAGAAATTGCAAGAACTTTTCTTTTTTATGAACCTAGGACATACAATACTTCCCAGATCAAACATGTTCCCCAGAACCTACAACTGCTCAATAAAATTGCCATTTTCCTCATTTTCATCAATGCAAGGAAAGAAGGTTCTGCTGAACAGCTGCCTGAAACTCCAAGGTTTGTTGTCTACTTTAGAGCCAAGGCTTCCTGGGCTTTTCTGCTCCCTGTGCCAAGCAGAGATGAGCTAGCTCATGCTGAGCTGATGACCTCGCACTCCCCAGCGTAGGAGCAGGCTGCCCCAAAAGTCCAAACTCTAAACTAAATCCTAGGCTGCATTTAGCAAACGTTTTGTGACAGAAATCTTTCGGGTCGAACACAGCAGCGTTTGGGTTTTTTTTCATGGAAAATGTTATTCATAACACTAACTGAGAACAGCAGGAGGTTGTCCTACTCCAGGGGAAATTCAGGGAGTTCAGAAGAAATCCCTGTAAATAGGTTACGGAGAAGAGCAAATACTTTCTTCCATATCTCTGCCAGTGAAACCGGCAGGATCACGCCCAGGGCACACAGTAAAAGAGAGACTATCTGCAGAATGATGATAAGAAACTCGTTTCTGGCGTCTATCATATGTCATGATCCAGGCTATAAAACAACACACAGAATACACGGCGAGCTTCCACGAGTGCTGAAGCCAGGCACTGCTGTCTTGTTTCTCCCTGTCCTTTTCAACCATAGCGGGGCTCAAGCCACTCAACGCCATTTTCTATTTGGGAGAAGAGACCTACACTCACCTTGCTACAACCTCCTAGAGTGACGAGGTCTCCCCTCAGCCTCTTTTCTGCAGACTAAGCAGCCCCAATTCTCTCAGCTGCTCCTCATAAGACTTGTTCTCTAGACCCTTCCCCAGCTTCGTTGCCCTTCTCTGGACCTGCTCCAGCCCCTCAATGTCCTTCTTGTGGGGAGGGGCCCAAAACTGACCCCAGGATTCAAGGTGTGGCCTCATCCATGCTGAGTACAGGGGCATAATCACTTCCCTAGTCCTGCTGGACACACTATTGCTGATACAGGCCAGGATGCCGTTGGCCTTCTTAGCTACCTATATATCATGGTATCTCTCTTCCTCTCTCTCCACATATAAATATAGAATCATAGGATAGTGACCTTCAAGACCATCCAGTGCCACCCCCTGCCATGAGCAGGGACACCTCCCACTAGCCCAGGTTGCTCAAAGCCTCATCCAGCCTGGCCTTGAACCCCTCCAGGGATGGGGCACCCACAGCTTCTCAGGGCAACCTGTATAATATACCATACACCAAATACCTATACGTGTGTGTATACACATATCGATAAAAATACAGGCACTTTAAAAAAGCAGCCCTTGCCTCATACACCTTGAGGTCTGTTGGAATATCTGTTGGTGTGACAGCACTTGGAGATGGTCACTTTGGGACCAGGTGCAGCTGTTGTCTGGATGTGTATGTATGTGTGTGTGAGCCACCAGATCCATATGCAACCACGTTACTGAAACCGTGTGGCACTAACGGTGACAGCTGGTCCCTCTGCAGGTCTGCTGAGTCTGGGGGTTCAAAAAGACAAGATGCGCCTCAGTGTGTCTGATGATGCCATACCCCTCTCCCACATTTTATCTGCAGTCCATCCCAGAACAGAAACAGTAAACGCTAAACACTAAAGCAGCAGGAGCCTTGTCCCTCTCCCATGGAGCCGTAGGAGCTCCTGTAATATACTTTGAACCTAACTCAAATCCCATCAGTAGTTTCAAAGTCTAGCTAGCACATAGCAAAGCATGGCCAAAAACGTTAAGTAGCCAAGGTAGTAACCACACTGAACTTGACTTTTCACTTCAGGAAGATGCCTAGATTTCATAAGAATTATTTTCTTAATATTAATTGTTACAACATGATGTTTCTTACATTAATCTTTTAATTATGTTCAATAGTACTATTCTGCTTTATTCTCCCCTATTTTATCTTACCCTGTGCACAAGACTTGCAGAGAAAGAGATCAAAACTGAACACGAATCTGTCTCACCACAAACTAGGCTTCCTGCTCCGATTCCGGGGGTGAAGGCAAGTATCCCACGTGCTGTGAATCCGGCCCTGGTTACACAACTCCAACATTCGTGACATGCTGGGAACATATCCTGTGGAACTGGAGACTGACCGTTCCCTGGATTAGGAGAAGAGTTAAGGACAAGAGTGATGTTTGGGACAAGAGAGAGGAAGGACTGAACATGAGAAGGGAAATACAGTAGCTACAGGGGGGGAAAAAGCAGAAGAGGACTGAGAAAATCTGGGAGGACAAAATAAGAAGATCCTACGTATACCAGAGCACTCCTCCTCATAGAATATACAAAGAGCTCATTAATATGTTAATATTAATAATTATCATTGTTATGTTCATTATTATATTAATAAAAATTGTCATAATCATTGTGATGATAAGATTATCATCAACATAGTCCTAATAGCTATGCTAATAAGTCCATTAATAATCCAGATGCTCTAGCCTCCTTAGCTGACATTCCTGTACTGCCCAGGAGATCACCACTCAACCACTGCTCCCTTTCTGTTCGCCTTCAGGACCAGCAAGGAGTCGCTCATCACTGAGGTCGAGCCTGTGTGGCAACTCCAGAAAACACAACTCTGGTGCTCACCTGATTTGTACCACACATTGACATTTCAGAGAGGAGGATAATTCTTAATTTCAAGTTGCCCTAGGTATTTAGGATCCAGCATTTAAAAATACAATGCTAAAAGACCTTTAGGCTTGCAAAACGTTTACTGGGCAGAACTGTAGTTCTTGCTGCCTATCCGAGATGTGAAGGGAACTTAGTTCTACGCTGATGCTGAGCATCCTCCTAAAAGGCAGCTGTTCAGCAGGCAGCTCCCTATGGCAGCAATGTATCATGAACTCCACAGTCCACGGAGGACACCAACAGTAGCAGGTCAAGATGGACACATTTACAAGTCTTTCAGGATGTGTTCCCCTGCATGTTTGACAGAGAGTGCTGAATCTGTTAACAGTTTGGTAAAAAAATGGATGTCTTTAAACACTCAGTAACATTTGCTTTTTTTAAGGGCAAAGCACCAGCAATGTCATTTCAAATTTCCTGCAAATTCTCTGGTATTCAGTGAAGATCTGCATTTTCTTCCCATGGTGACATAGTGCCAGAAGGAGGGAAAATGTGCATCTTGGCTTCACCCTAAGCCGAAGCTGGTAGAGCACTGAGGGTCCCCTTATCTAGTTACAGCCAGAGTTACCTAAACCTTTCCTTTTCAGAGATGGGGAGGCTGGGTGTGGGGCAAAAGGGAAAAGGAGGAGGATGAGACAAGGGTTCACACAGAGACATTTCAGAGTGTCTTAAAAGATGCAGAAAAAATGAAGAGTTCATTTTTTTGCAGATCACGTTAACATTATTTTTAACCTCACTCCTTTTATAATGACCCCTCTGGAAGGCTGAAACTTGCATCCTTACCAGCTCTTTTTCTTCGACTTAAAACATGCGTGCTGAGTTGTTGTTGGCTTTGATACTTGAGAAGTAAAAGGAGCAGGATGTTAGGGAAAATATATTTCTGAAGCGTTATTTGTTAAAATGTCTACAAAGAATTCTGTGGCCTTCACAAAGAGAAGAAAGGGAAACAGCTCACAATTTGACCTTCCAGCTTTTCCTGGGGTCTCAGTGATACTGCGAAACCTGGAGCTCTGTTTCTGGCTGAAGCTGTACGACGGTAGATTTGCAATGCACTTTGCCTACTTGCCATCCCCCAGACAGATGATGGGTTGCCCCATAGTCTCAGCGTGACCATCACGGGTGCCAGGCAAGCCTTTGTGAAGCCATCACCTCTGAATCTTACTCCAGCAACAATTTACAAATTAAAAGAAAAAACCACAACCACCAAACAGTCAGCAATGCAAACAGGCAATGAAACCGGGGTCCCTGCAGCAGTCTGGGTGGAGAAGATGATGGCAACACGTTGGCAGATTTGTTAGATACGAGCTCAAAAAGCAGCAGAACCCTTCCCACCCACTCCAACCCCCAACCAAGCAGAAAACACAAGCACTTCAGTGCTCATCCCTGAACATCCAAAGACATTGTCAGACATATTCTGCACTGCCGTGTGAGTGGGGACATGGAGCTGGGTGGTATTACTGGACTAATTTTCATACCTACATCACCACTTTAAGGAACTGTTTTTTGATGATGTAGGCAGGCCCTTGATGCTTGTAGGGCTTGGACAGAGCAGAGCTGGGTCTACTTTCAAGACTATCCCTGGGAGTCTAGTCACCCAGGTATGCCCTGGATCCAGAATGTTTAAAAAAAAAAAAATTTAAATTCTAAAGAAATGCATACTTCTGACCCAAGAGATCTGTACAGAAAACTTGGTCTAGTATGTTCCCATACAATGAAAACCAGGGAAAATACATACAGATATAAATCCATGAAGACTTGCCACAGCAAAAGGTTTAAATATAAACAGTGCCATTTCTCAGTAAGTTGGAAAATGAAGATTTTACTTGTCTGTCACACACAACATTATTAAGTTTTGTTTTTCTGGAAGTTCAGATAAGATCCCTGGAGATATTTTATCAGTGTGGAATCTACAGAGTTTTTCCTTGCACAACCAGGAGTCAACAATATAATTACTCCATCCAGAAATGTAGACTCAGGAAACCTGTTGAGCTAAAACCAGAGACAGGTATAACCAGGGATTAAACGATCATACAGTCTCATGTGTTTTTCAGCCCCTAAGTGAGAAGAGGAAATTGAGACAAGTCCAGATGCAAGCTCAGCATCCCCTTTTTCTGTTTTAAGAGGAGGGTGTTAAATACACATCACAATTACCCAAGCAGAATCCATAATAGAGATCAATACTCTTACTGCTTCAGAAACATTGGATTTAATAAGTGTAGCTAATGGACAAATTTCATACCAATAAAATCTCTGCCTCTCCTGTCTGTATATGCAGATATTCATCACTGATAACTAACATGACAATTAACTTCTTAGAATTCAGTAAAAGTCAGCATTCTTTGATATTTACATCATGTCTGACTATTTCTTTTATAGAAGACGAGAAAAATCCCAAAAATTGTTGTATCATAATGCTGCTCTGGCTTTAAGTTTAGGTCAAGGCACAGTGTTTTCATCCCACACCTTACCAAGATCCAAGGCAGAAAAGGAGAGTCCACGGAGAGCAAGGTGGTCACACAACTCCTTTCACAGCTATTGCTGCTGGAGGTGAAACAAGTGGATCACATGTGTATTTTGACAAGTCCCAGCGATTCTCCGTGCATTATGTCCCTGCAAATAAAAACACATGCAATAAGAATGCCTGTCTCCATCTGAACAGTCAGTAGGATTTGAGGTGGGAAGAATAAACACAGTTACAGAGTCCAGCCTTTGACCCCAGGAACAGTTGGAGATTTCTGGCTTGGATTCTGCAGGCACCTACTGCTAACCAGCCCAGCCCTACTGTGTCTTTCAAAACATCAGAAGGTCTTCTGAGTTGAATTGAGGATATTTATTAAATGTACTTCTTACCTACCTCACTTTCAAAAGCACGGCAGCCTCGTACCCTTTGTTGGCCTTGCATGAAAGGTACAAAGTTCATGCCCAGACTCCATGCTTTCACAGAATCACAGAATCATTCAGGTTGGAAAAGACCTCAAGGATCATCAAGTCCAACCGTCAACCCAACACCGCCCAACCCACTAACCCATGTCCCCAAGCACCACATCCACACGTTTCTTGACCCCCTCCAGGGATGGCGACTCCACCACTGGCCTGGGCAGCCTGTTCCAATGCCTCAGCACTCTTGCAGTGAAGAAAGTTTTTCTAATATCCAGCCTAAACCACAACTTGTGGCCATTTCCTCTTGTCCTATCACTTTCCGTTGATGCTTGTCCATAATATTGCATAACTCTACCCTGAGTCGCTCACAACAGAATTAAAGTGTGTCCCTTATTCAGAGAACTTCCAGTATAAATAAGAGAGAAAAAACCACAAAGCCAGAGAGAGAAAGAACAGCAGAGCAAGACAGGAAGCACAAGGGATTGGGGATAAAAAGGACCATTAGCTGGAGGTGGCAAAGGAGCAGGTGATCAGACAGTGCATCCTTAGACTACACAACGTGCCAGGTGGCAACAAACCTTGGGGTTTTGGCTTGGCCGCTGCAGAGATAAGGCCAGCTGCAAAGCTTGGATACCGATCAAATGTTTGCAATCCAAACACCCTGAGAGCTGGGTTTTTTTGGCGTGGGCCCATGTCTAGGTTATATTAATGTTTGTTGCCCCTTGGCCATTTGGAACCTAACTTTCATAATTCACACCTCAGCAATGCACGTTTGACTGTCCTGAGAGCAGGCTCCAAATCTGACTCTGCTATCTAGCACCACTTTGAGCTGTACGAAGCTGCCTTGCATGTGGCTTACACATTACAGCAGATGAGGGCTGAACGACAACTTCATGACCTACTGTTAGAAGCTGAGCCAAAAAAGCACAAATTCATGTCTCCTGCTAGGGCTTTCATCTTTCACATCCACTCGACACATTTTGCAGCAACTCTCTGGGTGAGAAGATCAATGTCCCCTTTGCCTGCCTTGTTTTCAAGAAGTCTCACTTAGCAGGGCTGTCACCCAGAGCTGGTTCATTGGTTCCTTGATTGCATGACTTAGAGGTTTAAGAAGGCTCTGAACTGACCTCTCAGCTCTTAAATGCAGCTTGGACCTGCCTTGAAACCTTCATCTTAATGGTAATTAAAGATTAGTGTTGATTCACCATCCACTTCATAGAATCACAGAATCACAGGATGGTTTGGGCTGAAAGGGACCTTAGAGATCATCGAGTTCCACCCCCGGCCATGAGCAGGGACACCTCCCACTAGACCAGGTTGCTCAAAGCCTCATTCATGTTGATCAAAGAACAAGACCAAGAATACAAAAGAACAGTCTGGACTCATGCTTCTTGGAGCAGTAAGAGAAGCCAATCATCATAACGAATAAATTTACTTCTAATACTCCAGAAGATGAAGAATTCACCCCAAGGTCTTCCTGTTCCATTTCACTCCTCTGGTAAAAAATATATTTTATTAATTAGTATTTTACGTTAAAGTCTTCTCTGTCCTGTCAAGCTGGGGAAAAAAAAAAAANGTTCAGGACAGCACACATTTGCTCTCTCTGTTAGATCCCCTTGATGCAGGAAAGCTGGAGTAAATGTTACCTTCATAGTACTTTCATTTTCTTTCTTCTCCTCATCTGTTCTGAGTATTTCCCCATCTTCCCTCCCCCTGTTTACCCACCCTGTCTGGGTGGGTGAAGGGAGGAGTGAAGGAAGCAGCAATACTGAAGGGGACTGTTTTCTCTAATGCTTCTAAGCCACCCCTGGAGACCCCTGGCCTTTTAATAGACAAGGTGCACTAGCCCGGGCAGTGCAAGCTGGACTCCCCTTGGGTAGCTCCTTTATTTATATTATATAATTGTGACAAACTTGGCCTATTCCTGACCTCAAATTCAATCCCAACTAGCATGGCCACTGATACTATAGACACCCATTGTCCCAATTGTCTTGCCCAAACATTATCAATCTCTTTTTCTCTAAGAAAAAAAAACAAACCCCAAAACCTCCAGCCAAGCCCAGCTGGGATGAACCAACATTATGATAATGAATGGTTTTTCTAGTTCTGAGTACTAACATAAGGCAATTGCATCTCAGGCTCCAGAGGGCAACATCTAAATAGCCTCTCAATGGCCCTGTTGGCTTCTGCTCTTAGGGAAGAGCACTTCTCCCAACTGGGCCACTGCTCCATTCATAAAGTCTCTTGAGTTTCCAGTTTTTAAAAAAGAGAGAGCCATCAGAGGCTTGGTTTTCCTCCTTCTCGTTCCTTGCAGGCCCACCCGCCCTGAGCACAGCTGGCACAAATTCCTTACGGAAGTGGGTCAGACAGATGACCAGACCTTCATGATTAACCCTGGCTGAACAGCCCTGAGGGAAATATTCACTCCTCTTTTTTTTATCCTGGATTGTCAGTCCCAGAGCAGCCCAGCATCTTTTTTTTGCAGTGGCCACCACCTTCCCAGCCCTCCATCTGCGTCTGGTCTTGCCCAGAGCAGCTGAGGGAAATGTCACTGGGAGGCATTTTCCCACTCCAATAACTCCAGCTCTCACTTGGCCACAGCCCAGAACAGGCTCTGGCATAGTTTAGGGTTGGCTTAAAATACTCGAGGATGTGACTTGTGTAGCTGGCTGGTGGGAGAGTCAACAGGCTGCCAGGGCCCCGCTCAGCATCTCCCTCCACTCCACGTTCTCCAGCACATTTTCTCCACTCGTGGAGACAGTCCTGCTGCAATGTGTGTCCCCAGATGAGACTCCAGGTTAGGTTTGAGTTTAACCACTAATGACGAGAAATGCACCATCCCAAGAAAGGAAATATGACCAGACAGTTACTCTTGTTCTCTATAGCTACTTGTGGAGAGGAGCCCCGTCTCCTACTTGAATTGGAATCTTGGTTGCAGAAAAATGTCGCTCTCCAGCATAGCCTTGGGAGCTACATGGTGCTTCTTTCATTCGGCTCTGCTGGGGCCAGAGATAATTTCTACATTCTAAATACAAATTGCATCATGCTAATGAATTCATAATAGTCCAAAGTGCTCTGTTCATAACAGATCCAAAAAGGCAAAATACATAATATTAATATATTTTAAAGTCAAGAATTGTGTAGACTGGGATTAATCGAATAAAACAATGCAGGCTGTTTTAAAAGGATGCTTTCAACAATATTTACAAGGAAGTTAAATTTTAGCATTTCATCAAAACAATCCTTTACAATCTTGTGCAACATACAGTGATTTGTGTTGTCTTTGCTAAGACGCTAAGTAACAGAGTTACAATTTTCCTGCTTCTCTCCCAATGTACATCTCCTTCGTTTGCACACAAAAACCTCCATATGTTGCCGTGCATAGGAGGATCAGACCCTGCAGTTGAGCAGACTCTCTGAGTACTCATTAAACCCAATTAATAGTAAATTGGATTGTTGCTTTATCATCAGCCCAACCTTGTGACCTCAAAGCCTCCTCATTTGGATGTGACCTCATAATCTCTCTCTGTTAGTGTGTATGAAATAATTATGTGTATTGCTTAACCAGGGTTTCAGCAGGCTTTTTTCCTCAATTTAGGAAATTCTTAAAAATAACTATAAGTATTATTATGACAAGTATGCATAAAAGAAAAAGTGTAGTGAGATTTTATGTTATTTTCCTTGTTTTTTTTTTCTTTCTAGATCACCAATATGCTTACATATAAATATTTATCATATAAATATGATATACTTATATATACTTCAGTGACCTCAGTGGCACACTACCCTGCTATCGATAAGGACCAGTAATACGTACAGAGAAATAGGACCCTGATTGGCAGGAGTCACAGAGGAACAAAAATATTCTCCCCTACAGGAAACTAGGGAGGGAGAAAGTAGAAAAAAATGAAATTAAAATCCTGCATGGCTGACCCCATTTACTTACTAGGAAACTACGGTACTCTCACATATAAAACCTCAGCGAGATGTCCAAGTTTAAGCAAACATGAACAAGGCAGTTGAGCTACGAATACTAGCTATTTCAGACTCAGAACCCCTCCCCTTTCCCCTTGCTGAGAATCTTTCTTGCCATTGCATATTCATAAGCAAGTAGACTAGGTTCTTTAGTCCTCTAACCCACCAGACGTTAACTTTGGGGAAGGTTGTTTTAATTCATCATTTTTTTTTCCCCATTACAATTTCCAGTGTAAGAAGTCCATCTTCATTTTTTTTCCATTGACAAAATGGGACAAATGGGCAAAGTCTTACTAAAAACTGGTTCTTTTAAAGACTATCTGCGTGTGTTTAAACACAGGAGATTCTACAGTTGCTGCACCAAACAATGAGTTGGAATTGGACAGCCTGCCTCCTATAGCAAATTCTCATTGAAACCCAAGTTCTCAACTCATTTTGAGCTTTTGGGGGGAATCCATGATGCTCTAATTTAGAATGTAACAAGAACTATAAGAATTGCCGAAGAGGAAGGGTTCCTACTCATGCTGTATGTCATCAAGTAATTTTCACATAAGATTAATGATTTTCATGTTAAGATGTCCAACCTCACAATGTTTTGTGTTTCTTCTTTTTTTTTTTTAAGTTGTCAATGTAAAAATTTTTTTTTTTTTTTTTTTTTTTTTTTTTGTAAAGTGAAAAGCTTTTTCTTAACCTATGTGTTTGCAGTGGGTGAATCACCTTCCTCAGAAACTTCTCCACTATCTGCCCATGGCTGAGACATATCTATTCTTGATTACAACCCAACACAATGTTTTAAGTGATCTATTTTTAACAAGGACAGCAGATAAACATTCTTGAATTTCCTAAGCATTTCCTATTGGCACCTTTTTAATTAAAGAATGTCACCACAGCTATATTTCAGAGCTCATTCAAGAGAGACTCATGCCCAGCTCGGGAGGTTATGGAACACCTGTACAGAGAGGACAGAGATGCAGCAGCATCCTACCAAGCCTACGCCACCATGTCATCTCATCAAGCACCCAAAGGTCTGAAGAAGCTTTGTTCTTAGCCTCTCTGAAGGAGAGGACCTTCCTCAGCAGTTAGAACTCAGCTTTATGTCCCCAGCATCCCTTTTTTTGCTCATTGTGGCAGAATAGCTCCTGGTCAGTGGGTTAAGTCCCCGCAAAGGTGGGAGCAAGGAAGAAGACACAAGTGTAAATAAGAGAAGCTGAACTAAAGCCCTAAGCTTGCGAAAGACTTGGCATTCATCACAGCCTGCGTGGGTGGACAGTATCGCTCTTTCTGCACCAGGAACATGGAGTAATGATCAGGCTTCTGTTTTCCACACTTGCTTATGCTGGCTTGTTGGTACCGAACATGTGCTAGAATACTGCGGTGCTTTACCCATTGTCGGTCTCCACGGCATGCCGCAGATGGCAGGTAACCTGAAATCACTCAGAGGAGCGCACCACCAGCACCAGTGTGTTTGTCAGACTGAAAGGAGAAGACTATTCTCTTGCTTTCTCTTTTGATGGAAGCAGAAATATTGGAAATAGTACGGAATATTAAAGAAGGGGTCGATACTATAAAGATAAGTGAGCATCTGCTTCGTAATAAATTCTGCACTGGCTATCCAGAAGAGGCTTTTATTTTAAAATGGATCTTTAAATAGAGCTGGACTGCAGAAGGAAGTTTGACTCTACTCCCTCCCTTGAACTTTGGGCTGAGCCGCAGCTCTAAACCACTTGCCAAATTATGGGCTACAAAGCCAAGAGGTGTCTATTTTCTAACCTCCACTCTTTTGGACTGTGGCTAAAGACCCACAAAAACCATCATGAGTTTCCAACACAGCAGAAAGCGAGGAGCAAGGGTGATCAGCTTCAGAACCCTGGGAATGGGTTTGCAAATGACCTTCCTGGCATCTTCTAAATTTTCAGGTAACTTGTCTGAAGCTGGAATTTATTCCTAAAACTGACCAGTACCAACTGGGACTGGTCCCTGATTTTGCCCTGGATGGAGCCACGTGCAGCTGGAATATTTGGCCACAGCAGGACTTGCTCGCCTTGTCTGTCCCTACCTATGTCGTGTTCTGTGATATTCCAGGATGCCACGACAGTCAAATACCTAAGTGGTTAACTTGAACATAGGGAGCTCTTGACCTTGCTAGTTTCACCCACCTGGGCTGGGGGAAACATTACATCTCTATTAGAGTTGAATCCAAAGAACATTTTGAGGGGGTTCCAATCAGCAAACCAATAGCTATTTGGGCACAGAAGGAATTAATCCTGCTTTCTGTGGAGCTTTGTCTTATAAGTGGTTGGCTCTGGCATGCCTGAAACACAAACCCAGCTGAAGAGAACTCTGTGTTTGGGGCATTTTCAGGGCCTCTTTTCCCATGGGGCTCTTCCAGTGCCTAATGATGTGAGATACCACTCTGCAGCTTTTCCCACAGTAAGGGCACTTCCAGCATGTGTCTCCCCTACCCATTTGTCTATTTTCATGACATTTGTTATTTAATTATCTGGGAGAGCTTTAGCCCTCTGTCACATTTGGCTGAAATCTGCCACTGGGCTCAGAAAAAAAAAAAAAAAAAAAAAAAAAAAAAAAAAAAAAAAAACAACAAAAAAAAAAAAAAAACAAAAAANTGGTGACTGTCATGGGTGTCCCCAGAGTTAATGTGACAGTAGCACACACATAGGTTAGGAAATCTATAGGTTGCTCTGCCAGCTGATTTTCCAAGATGACATATCTGCTGAGCATCCCTTCCCTCTCCTCAGACTAGGTTCTGAACAGAAAAATTGCTCTTTATATATTAATTCTTTAAAAATGCACTTTTCCATCATCACCTGCTTAGATAAGGCTGGGCGTTGTTCATCAACACAAAATGCTTATTTTAATCTACCTGATACAATCGATAATAGATTAATATCTATTTTTCTTCTAGTTTTTAGGAAAATTATTCCATACATATTTTACCTTTTGTGCCTTTCACCCATGCAGCGCAACTGTTGTCTGCAGCTTTCCTGTCGCAGGAAGTGAGATCCTAGGATTAGCACAAAGAAAAATAAACCAACTCCCACCAGCTACAGTATAAGTGTAAATTACCATGTGGATCGTTGGGAACTCAACGCTTATGCCAATTAAAATATTAAAGAAGAATTCTAGCTGATTTTTCTGTATTAAAAAAGGAGGAAATTCTGAAGCACATGATTACTGTATAATATGCAATTTTAAAAGATCTCTTTGTTACTTACTTGGTGCTCTAAATCACATACTTTTGAATATTGGGTTGGATTCTACCCCTTGACATTTTTGAGAGGCAGAACAAAAGATAAGAGCCCAGGAAAGAAAAAAGTATGAGGCAGCCCAGCTTCCCTGAAGTGATGGATTGAGTGGGTGGGAGCCATTTGTCAAGGAAGTTCATCTGGTAAATTCACAACTGACTTTGTGTCAAAGGGAATAACTGCATTTTGTCTCCATGTTAGCCAGGCAGATCAGCGTTTCGGAGATAACCGGACTGCAGTCATATTTCATAGCTCCCATCGTGCCTTCTGTGGGAGGATCGTTTTGGAGAGCTCACCTGCCTGCACATGCACTAGCTGGGCTGGCAGGGAAACGGGAAGGAAACAACGACAGAGGGTTTTATAGGCTGGCTTTGTTTCTAAGGCTTATGCTTGTAAAATACAACCAAGATGAGGAAAAATAATTTTACTGTTTCTCCACGTTGACTTACCTACAGCCTGAGCTGATAATAGCAGGGACGTGGACTTTCCTTCTCCAGCTAGTGATCCAGTCTCTGATCAATGTGAAGCGTTGATGGATTGTTGACGTGCCCTGAACGGTGGCCACCAGCTCTGCTGGGACTCTGCAGATTCAGGCACGCTCTCCAGTAATTGTCACAGGACAGAACTTTTCTGGTCCCAGAAAAATTATTTTTTTGTCCCTTAGATCATTGTGTGTTATTAATTCTTAATACAGACTATTGCATCTTACATGGGCATATATCCTCTTGCTTTTGAGGATTACAGAGAAAAGTAGGGAACTGCTGGGTGCTTGTAGAGGTGGTTCAAACCTCTGGCTGTAAGGGCAGGCACAGCACAGAAAGTTTTGGTGTTACCAGTGACCTTGAAATAATTCTTAATTGAAGTTAGTTGAAAGTTAAAAGCAGATTACTTACACTTACAAAAAAAAATAGCCAACTGCAAAGATATGGATTATGTAGATGCAGATGACAGACACAAAAGCAAGCTGCACTTAATCTGTTAGCAATAAGGATAAATTTAGAAGATGGCTCATTACTCCTCTGTATCCAGCTGACAGGCTACAGATGTTTACCTAACCCAGTTGGGAAGGAAATATATCTTCTTGCATACCTGTGTCTTGCACTACCCTCAGGTTGCATTCTTTCTTGGCACCATGTGCTGGTATGCATTTTGGGTTCCTGTCTTGGTCTCCCAGTCTCTTCCGCAGACTGAAAAATATATCTCATATCAACATTGAAAATCCCTGCTATGTTTAATATAAACACATAAATGTTACAAGTCTTAAACTGTATGCATTGATTTTACAATGACACTGGATTTGGGGTGACTGAATCCTGCTCCTACCTGTAAGTGAAACCA